>UELX01001594.1:0-41264 GCA_900480035.1 Eupelmus urozonus | reverse complement strand
GTGTATAAAGAGTGGATAGGTCATAATATAAAATCAAAATAAGAATATATATTTCTTAGTTAATACTTTACAAAAAATTAAAACTCTTATCTAAAAGAAAATTCCAATTTGTTTAACAAAAACCTAGAAAATAATCAATAAACATCTAAATTTATTGAATTTATTACAAACATCAGCATAATCTAAAATGAATTCAAATTCCCTATCAACCAATCGATTCCTGTCATTTATTTACAAACTCCATCCGCAAACAATTTTCAAAGAGACATTAATTCGATTAACCCCTCTCCTTATCTCGGTCATCGCAGTCTCTCTCAACAAAGTGACATTTATGCCCGCTCGTGCATACGCTTATTGACGCAATATCGAAAGGAAGCGGGGGTCGAGGGACGATAAAAAGGCTGTTAAAAGCAGCGAAAAGCCATATACACACTGCACGAGGCCAGGACTCGTGTGGCTTCGGCTCGCTCCTTATCTTGCGCATCGCCTCGTCGACGAGTGGCCAGATTGATTAACGGCCTTTCTCGGCGCGGCCCACAGCGCATTAAGAGCAAAGCAAGAGGGAGAGAAAGAGAGACGTGGTAGGGAAACGTTCGAGTAATAGCTCGGGATAAAGAATGGCGTGTTTGATTTAATTTTATTTATTTGCGTTGCTCTACAGAGTTTTAGGAAGGTATGGGTGTTGCGAGTTGATGATGATTAGACTGCAATGAAAGAAAGACAGAATGTTTGATTTAAATTAATTTTATTTATTGAAATAACAGTTTTACAAAAATAAATTGACGTATATCTCTTTGTTATTGTGTATAATAGAATTATTATTTCTATTGGTTATATAAAACTTCTTAGTAATTTTTACAAAAAAGATTTCTCCCTATATCAAATATAGATGTTTTTAACTATCTATATGTAATTAATAACAAAATTATCAATCTTGACAGAAGTAGAATCCCTTCTTCACATGTAAATCTTACGTTAAAAGAGAGAAAAAGAAATTGATTATTCAAAAAAAAAAAAAAATGTTGATACAAAATGAGAGTAACAAAAAGAGAAAGAAACGGAACGGCGAATTTTTTGTATGTTAGTTTTTACACCAAGTTTGAAAGATGATTAATTTCGTTCTTCATCGTTTTCTTTTTGCTCCACAGGGGACCGAGGAGGATGACAGAGCTTCCGTCGCCTCGGTAAGTCCAGCATCATCATCCAAGTCATTATCTTTATCGCGATTCTTTTTATTATCTGTCATTATGGGCTACGCCTTGCTGGGCAAATTGAATTAAGGAAGCGAGGTAGCGTTTAATTTTGTTACGCGCACTTTTATACGATTAACTTTTACTGTTACGAAATTTCAATGTGGCGTGAGATTTTACGAAGACATGTGCTTTTTACTAAAACAAAAAATGCTATGAGCGATGGAATTTATAATTGAACGTTTGATTTTTCAAATAAACTTTTAATTTTTTAATTACGAAATGGCAAATAAAACTTTTAAAAGGTAATGTTTATTTTATTTATAAAAATAATTTGTTTTTCTTAATTCTTGATAAAAACATATTTTTAAATTTTAATTTTATACCTCTAATTTTAATCTGCTGAAATATTAAGCATTTATGACAATCCAGTTTCTTGTAACTTCTTTAAAATCACCTCGAATTGCATACTACAATTACCTACCTAATATAACAATCACAAACGGTCTTCGGTAACGTGCCGTGAGTTTAGCTCCAATTTCGTATTTCGTCGTTGTCGCGAACGCGCGCTTTAGGTGTAATCGCTTCGAAGAATTTCCTAACACTTTGGCTCTGTCTGACTTCCGGCGTAGCAGCAACTGGACGGGAAGTCACGCGAATGGCTGGTGAGAGCAGCCCAAGGTGACTACCAGGCCCTGGCCAAGCTAGCCGCGGAGGAGCCCCGCCTTGCCAGGATTAAGGTGAGTACTTCTTTTATTTTGCTCGTTTGGTAAAATTTTATTTCGACAAATGAGGTTATAAGCACCGAATTTGCGATCTTTGATTACGGACGAGTGCTTATGGAATAATAGCGTGACAAGTGGGTGTTATTACTATAGAATTTTGATTGTGGGACGTGTAATGACATAATGCTTTATTTTTGTAGTGATACAAGTGTAAACATATTATACAAAATGAGTATTAAATTTTGATTGAATTATTTTAATTACAAATAATTATATTTTAATTTGTATCTCTGTAGTATAATTTGATTATAAAGAACCGAGTCTATTGTATTTTTAATGTTACATTATAATTTAAAGAGACGTTAGCCATTTAGATCTCTTATTATTAAAGAGCCTTAATTTACTTATTAGTTTTAAAAAGTAACAAACTTTGGAAAGACTGTTGTCTCAATATGTTGCTTCGTTCTATTAATGATATATAGTAATTAATAATAAGTATTCAAACGACTAATAAATTCTTATTTCATATAATTTGTTAATGTTAAATAATTTGTTAATTTTTACCATGTAACTTCGACATGCATATATTTTTGCAATTACACCAAAGTGTTGAAAAGCTAGGTTAATAATCCCTCCGAAACGTAGACTCCGACTTTTATAAAAAACAAATATAACATCTTGGTTCGTCGAGATCAATAAAGAAATTTTTATTTCGATACTTAAAACTACCTATGACCTGCAAATGATAACTTCCATATATCACTAATAAATTCCATCTAATTGCATACTAGATAAGGGTTTATTTTTCAAAAAACCATGGAAAATCACTGATGGAAGTTAATGATACCAACCATTCGACCACACGTCGGACCACCGTCAGTCCCGGCAAACCCGACACAACCGCGTAAATCCTGCGCTCCGTTTGCGCTTTCATTCGCCAATGGCGATCGCTCGATAAATTCAGCACCTATACTTTTCTAGTTAAAAACCCTCGGAAAAATAAAAAAAATTTTCGGATGCAGGCGCATCGCTTGAATTCTCCGCAAGCTTGATGTGCATGTATTTTTGCACTTTGTTTATACGATAAAAAGTAGGTTGATTATGCAGGCGGAGCTCTTTCTACTCATTCAAGCGCGTAAATCACGCGTTGGACGTTTTTATCGCGATGCTTTTTTATAATGAATTTGTGTTAAATATGGTGAATTTCCGCAGATTAGGAGAAGAAACGTGTGAGGTTAATGAATTTTTCCTTAGATCGCACTCTTTTCTGATGCTGTAATGTTATATTGTGATTTAAAGAGGAAAATTATGGGTTCGCTTTAGTATGAAATAGTGTGCTTTAAAAACGCGATATTTCATAACTGAAAATATGAGTGCTTTATCAGACTTCATGTTCGGTGTTATTTATGCTTCAAAACTAATTATTATTTTGAATTAATTATTATATCTTATTATCTTCATTTATCCTACCCTGAATTTATAATTCATATTACTCTAGATTCAAAGTCTCGTAGTCTTTTAACAAAAGCCTACAACAATCAACAACATAACAAAATTGTAACAGCTCTATTCAAAACGAGCTGAAAACGAGTAAAATTATTACACAACCACCATTGTTCTCCTCGGTAACAGCGCATCGGCTAATTAAAACCATGTCCGTCGAAACAAAACGTAGTCAAAATAATTTCCAAAAAGCCCTCGGTACTGTGCTCTCAATGCAAGGGCGTTATTGTAATACGTTCAACATTGTTTTATTACATTCATAAATGAATAATCGAATACTTCCAGTACTTTCGTGTCCACGCACCATAAATAAATGTAAACTCGCAGTCGTTAGAAAAAAAGTATCTCTCCACGACTTTCTGCTAATTACGTCGTTGCCGCGTGTAATATTTTTCACGCGTGAGAGGGAAAATACGTAGAAGCCAAAGGGATAGACTCAATGGATGGAGGAATTCCGGGGCTGCAGTCCGAATTCATTCCGACCGACAATACCGCTCTGTTCCTCTCTGTCTGTCTCTCCCTCTTTCGCTGACTCTCACTCCGATCCCTTGGGGTAAATTGGCCAAAGCCGCGGGTTGGCGGATAACATCGCACCGCGATATAACAGCGCGCGTGGTCATTTGTCTGTATATGAACCATTGGTCGTTCACCTGTGTTGATGCGCGTGTTGGCTCATTGGACATGTAATTTGATGGCTGTCTGAGCTATTGGGAAAATTTGTAGAAGCTTAAACTTCCGGCTATTTCTCTTGAGCCTTAAAATAGTTAAGGTGCTTTATTGTTATACTATTTACGGTATTATATTTAAGAGTTCAACCAATGCTCAAAAACAAAATAAAATAAGCTTTCTATAAAAACGTCATAAAGCACAAAACAATAAATTCGTACTATCTAAATCCATCAATTTCTTTAAAAATCCAAACCGTATGTCCAGTCCGGCAACTTCAATATTACCAACGGCCACAACATTACCAATGAAGACACCCAGAGCACCGGCTCTCCTCGGCAATTACTCCGCGCGCAATATTTCCAACTCGAGCCGGCAACTTTTTTTTATTTATCTCGCCAACTCCCGCTTGTAACGCATCCTACTTTTCCCCCGAGTTTGTTTTGCGAGCAGGGGAGGCGAAATAGTCGCGAGCACGCTTCTATTTTTAATTTCGCACAGTTCACGTTTGTTCGGTCTTTGCGGGGGGAGGGTGCAGCACGCTACATACGACCGCGGATGTGCGGCTTGTCGCTCGTTTGGGAAACGCTCGGGCGGGCTGTGTTTTTGTAATTAATTGCCGCGACGTATATCATTCGCGCGCGCGCGAATTCAATTTCGTCTGTATTATCGGGGAGAAAGAGCGGGTTTATCGCGAGACTCGATAAAGGGCCGCGAAGGGAATTAATTAGCGCGTATTCGAATATGTTCGAGTGAGTGGAGAGCCACTGTAAATATAAGGTTTTCGGAAGATGGATATATGAAAAATGCAGGTAGAAAGTGAGCATTAAATTATTTATTCGGTTTTTTTCGAAAGGCGTGCACTCGGACGATTTTGCAGAGAAATAAGCGTCACCTAATGAGGTCACGCAAAGCCGGAGTGTACACGCGAGTGGCTGTACACGAATGAAATACATTTTAGTTATAGTTCATTTTTGAAAATATTCTTTGAATTCGTAAAAGAAAAATTCAAGTATTTTTAATTGTAACGCTTATGGCACCGGAAAGTTTTATTAAGGTGAGCAATTTTAAGGCGCTATTGGTTAAAATCTTTACGATTCTTATTACTATTATATTAAACGTATTTAACTGGTCGTTTTTTATGTAGTCAAATCTTTTATGGTTTAAGAAATTCTATACAACTGATAGTTGATTTAATATTTTTTTTAATGGCTCTTAAATAGCTCTTATTGATAAAATTATAAAATTTAAAAATTGCTCTGTGAAATTTTTTTAGCTTTCACGAATAGCTATATTTATTAGATTATTTCACGGAAAGAAGATTTTAGGAATTTCTAAAAATAATTTAGAGAAATATTACAATACTGACAGATAAAACGATCATACACTGTTGTACAGTAATCTTTACCATACTAGATTAGAAATTTTATTTTTTTTCTATAACACATTCAGATAAAAATTTTTCAGTTATAATAAATTATTATATGTAAATAAATATAAATATGGGTCCTTCAGCTTGAGAGTCGAGCACTTTATCGACAGCGTTACGAAAACTTTTACGGTGGGATAATCCGAGGCGTCTACATATGTTACACGCATATTATTTATTTACGCTTTATTCTTTACATTCTTTAATTTAATTTCCCTTTTTTTTTGAAAATATCTGTTATTCAAAACTCACTGATTATAATTCCCTTTAAAATCGTTAATTTATGATAAATTTTTCCGTTATATTTGAAGTATATGTCGCCATATCGCCACGTCCAAAAGCAAGAGCTCGTTTTATTGTAGTGCGCAGGCGCAGCCCTAGAGTCTCACAGGTTTTTAGTAAAAATTACAATACTGGCTAATAAAATAAAATCTGCAAAAAAAAAACTTGTAAAATTTGTTAGATAGTTTTATAATAATTCGTGTTTTATAGTTTTTACAATACTTTATTGGAAGTTTTCCAATTTTTATTCTAGTAATTATTCTTATAAAAATTATAAAAATTATCAGATATCTGGTAAATAATTTGCTTTTTACAGACTGTGGTCGAATTGTCCCTAAAGTATCGTAATTATTTCCAAATTTTTTTGTATCTTTTTATTATACTTGTAACGTTAGCTAACGCTATTAACTAATTATTATCCTTTATAAAATTTTTGTTTGTTATTTATTATGATTCCGGACTGCCGCTTATTATCCTAAAATAATTGGTTAATATCAGTTGCAAAATGTTCAACATACGACTCAAGAAAAAAATTACAAATGATAAATGCAAAATGCTTGCACATACATTCAAATAATCAACAGCTTAAGAAGTTATTAAGTCTTTACAAAAAGTAAGTAAGTTTTATCTTGAAGTTAAACTGTTAATATTTAAGTAGTTTTAAATACAAAAAGAATCTGCATACTGTAGATATGTATACACACGGATTAGTAAACCGCACAAAAATAAAAAAGCTTGAAAGCCATCGTTTAAACTAAAGAAGTGATCCCGTTAATACATGGTTGCAATGGTAAGTTTAAAAGACGCATCTAGTTTTTCATCTATAATTCTATTATTAAAATTGAATCTATTCTATCAATATCAACATCACTTTTTATTTTAGTTTTCAACTTTTAAAAATGCTCTAATTTTCTAAAAATCAATAGAGTACGAAGTTTTCTTTTTAATAGCAAATTTAATTTAAATAAAATATATATTTACAATAATTTTTAAAATAATTTTTCAGGTATGTATACAAAAGAGATGAGTCAAAGCCTAGTCATTTTTGTGTCATTTTCCACTATCACAGCTGTCCTTTCAGTGAGTAATTTTGTATTAATTAATGTAAAAATTAAGCTACATATAGTACTAAATTACTAAAAATTATTAAATCTGTCAAATTAATGCTATTCATAAACATTCTTTATCAAGTATTAATAGTTAAATATTAAAAGGGTGTCAATCATAATGGCTACAATGGAGCGCATGGTGCTAATTATGGGAATCATGGAAGCGGTTACGGAGGCTTTAATGGATATCACAGTGGCGGTCAAGGTACACTATACAGCTATACCGGTTATCAAAATAGCGGAAGTTTAGGTCCTGCAAGCAACTACGTTAGTGGTTACGCTAGCAGTCATGGTATCCACGGAGGTAATTACGGTGGTCACAGTATTAATCATGGCAATAAGCACGTAGGTCAGGGCGGTCATGGTGCTGTCCATTTTGCAGGCCATGGTGGTTTGGGTGGGCCTCATGGCAGCGGCAATGGCCGTCCTGGTGGATGTCACGGTGGACCTGGTCATGTTGGACCTGGTTATAGTGGACCTGGTGGAGGCCATGGAGGCCACAGTGGACCAAGTGCTGGTCATGGAGGTTACGGTGGTCATGGTGGTTCTGGCGGAAGCTATGGAGGCCACGGTGGACCTGGTAGTGTAGGCCATGGAGGCCACGGTGGATCTGGTGCTTGCCATGGAAATCATGCTGGTCATGGAGTTCACGGTAGTCATGTTAGTTCTGGTGGAAATCATGGAGGACACGGTAGTCATGGTGGTTCTAGTGGGAATCATGGAGGTCACGGTGGATATGGTGCTGGACATGGTTGTTCTGGTGGAAGCCATGGAGGCCACGGTGGATCTGGAGGTGGTCAGGGAGTTCTCGGTGGTCATGGTAATTCTGGTGGAAACCATGTAGGTCACGGTGGATCTGGTACTGGCCATGGAAGTCATGGTGGTCATGGAGTTCACGGTGGTCATGGTAGTTCTGGTGGAAATCATGGAGGACACGGTAGTCATGGTGGTTCTAGTGGAAATCATGGAGGCCATGGAGGATATGGTGCTGGCCATGGTGGTTCTGGCGGAAGCCATGGAGGCCACGGTGGATCTGGAGGTGGTCATGGAGGCCACGGTGGATCTGGAGGTGGTCATGGAAGCCACGGTGGATCTGGAGGTGGTCATGGAGTTCACGGTGGTCATGGTAGTTCTGGTGGAAATCATGGAGGCCACGGTGGTTATGGTGGCTCTGGCGGAAGCCATGGAGGCCACGGTGTATCTGGTGCTGGCCATGGAGGTTACGGTGGCCATGGTGGTTCTGGTGGAGGCCATGGCGGATCTGGAGGTGGTCATTGCAGTTCTGGTGGAAATCATGGAGGCCACGGTAGACCTGTTGGTAGCCATGGAGGTCATGGTGGTCATAATGGAGGCAATAGTGGCGGTCACGGGGGTTCCGTTGGAGGGCACCGTGGTTGTTATGGTGGAGGCTATGGAGGTTACCAACCTAAATAAGAGTAGTACCTTTCTTGCTTCGTATCAGTCATATTATTAAATTAAACAATATTTTAATATGCTCTCATGCGTGTGTAACTTAAAGGTCACAAATCTAAAAAATAAAGAAAAATTTTCATTAGAATATTTAGACTCTTTTTACGTATGGATAATTGATAACTGTAAATCTTTTTGAGAAAGTGTTGTGTTAATCACGTAACGTTTTGAGTGTATTATCCTGTAAAATAAACTTTTATTTTGTAAAAGTTCAATGTTAAAATCTGGTATTCTAGAAACCTTGTACAAATCTTATTTTTATCTTATCTTTAAATGAGATGATCTTACCTGTTTGCTGCTCACTTGAATACGAAGGTATCCAAAAAAATTATCCACTTTTTTTAGTAAAGTAGACGTTTGTTTATTATTATATATTATTATATTAAATTAGTAAAAGTCCTTAAAAATAAATCCTATAAACTCTACCGCTGATTTTTCCATTAAATTCCTTTTTTCTTTTTTTTTTATTAAATCTAGTTGAATTAAACTGTTTTATTACTTTGTGGGCTTACATTATTATTTGTAGGATTATTTCAATAATTTTAATAGAAAAGCGGATATTGTGAATTTTTATGGAAAAATTAAAATGCAAACTTGACGATGCTGTGAAAGCAGTAATTTTGAATTTGTAATTTAGCTTTGGTTTTATTCTAATTATGCTAATATTATTGCTATACTGATCTAATATTCATTGACATGTTTAATACCTAGTGAAAGTTACTAATAAAGGACTAGTATGTGTTTTCGTGAATAATTTTAATTTTTTTCAATATTAACTATTAACTTTATATATTTTTTATTTATTTTCAAACATTTTCAAAAATTAATAGTATTTTATGTTCTTTGAGTAGGAAAAAGTGAAAGAATAAGCCGTAAAAGAAATATCTTCGTATACACGCGATCTAACTTTTCGCGCAGTCCAGTGGAAATTCGGGAGTGCTAAGGCCTTTTACGATTCATTCGCGCGACTTTATTGGTTTTCGCTGACAGGGCGTAATGGCTTGATATAACAATAAAGGCTTGTTTGGATATCGAGAGAGTCGCTGGGATGTTTGATTTACAAGGCCATAATTGGGATCGTAAAAATACTTGCACGACTCCGCATTATGCTTCCGGTTATAGCGCATATACTCAATTGATATTGGAAAACAGCGTTTCAATTTTAACTCCATTTTAATGTCTTTCCATTTATTTGTTTTGATATTGTGAATAAGCGTTAAGAATTTATGATCTTTTCATATTCAGTAAATTTAATGTTTAAGAAGTAAAAATTTATCGAATAAAATTTCCGAAAATATTATTAATAGATACTTAATGCCTTGAAGCTAGATAAAGTATTTCAGGTCACTTTGAAATTTCGTGTCGTATCAAATGAAGGGCCTTGCCTCAGGACCGTATCACGTCAATGCATATTATTGTTTATTTTTTTGTTTATTGTACCTGTTGTAGTCACTTGTAAGAATAAGAGTTAGTAAACTGCCAAAAGAAGTATTACATGGGTGATCGTGATTAAGAACTTTCTAGAATTAATCACAAAGTCACTGACAGTTTACGTTGATTTTGGGATTAGCCAAGAAACGTTGTAAATTACCAGAAAAATTGTTTCATCCTAGCAAAAAAAAAATCTTTTTTGTGGTTAAGAACTACTGTAATAGCTGTTTTGAGATATTCAGATTTCTACTCTACCATGGTGGAGTCAGATTTCTACACTACCATGGGGAACCAATATATAAAAGAATAGCAAAACAAATTATTCATACAATTAAACTAGGCCATTTTGAACAATATTGAAAAATCTAATTCGAGACCATAACTTCGAAAAATTTCTCATCTCTTTTAAAATTCAACTCTTGACAAAACGAAGAATCCTATTCTCGGCGCCCAATATGAAAAGACCACACACGCGCAGCCCTCCAACGAGAGAGCCTCACGAGGATCGCTCTGCGACATCCCGAGGATCACACGCGATTTATTTATCCCAAATGCGCGGCCGACTATCTCCCCGACGGGAGAGGGGTAAACGTTGATTAGCTGCGGTGTTGATTTAATTACCGGGGGAGTAATTGGCATGCCTACTGCTACCGGCGTAGCTCACTCTCTCTCTCTCACTCTCTCCCAGAGCGCCGCGTTTCCACACATACGCGTGAGCGAGGTGTGTACGAGCTACCCCGGCGGGAACCCGTTGCATATTCATCGATAGATTATTATAACTGAGAGAGAGAGAGAGAGAGAGAGAGAGAGAGAGAGAGAGTCGAATGGTGTAAGGGGATGGAGGCCCCTTCACGAGGCTTCGGGGGGCGACTCATGCTAATTCAACGCAAGAGAGGTGCGATATGCATGCGCGCCTGAGGGATACGGAGAGCACGCGCGCCGGGAGGTGGAGGAAAAAGTTTGAAGAAGGAACTGCTGAAATACGTTTTTGTAGGTTTAATTGGTTAGAATGAATTGAGATTATTGTATTATCGTAAGTATTATTGGAATTATTAGGGTTTTTGTAGATACAATTTATAACGCAGTCTAACGCCGTAGATGAAGTATTATATTAAGTATTACTCGGTTGACAATGTGCATTTAATATTTTGGGATGCTCTAAAAATGAAAATGCTTTAAAATCCATTACAAACGTTAATGCTAATAGTTAATGCAGACTAGGGAAGATCGGAACTAGTTGGCTACAAGGGTAATTTGTGTAAAACTAGCCTCGATCTGGTATAATCGGATTCCTCAAGAATATAAATTTTTAGCGTGATTGATTTAATTATTTTCGGTATGTACCCAAGGAACGATTTAATGAAATTATTGATTTTAATTAAATTTAAGAATCGTTCGCCTTTTGAAATTGATCAAAACCACTAAACTTCTCCAAAGGCAATCTTTAAATAACTGAATCCCTCATTCTGACTATCGAACAATCACTTCACATAAAAGAAATATTTCCATATCCAGAGTATTACTCCATCATCCGTACGCGCAGTCATTCACGAGTGCGTTACGCGTCTCTCGTAAAACTCGTTGATTTACGACGTATTAGAGCGCCGCTGCCTCGATAGCCACCCGTATGATTCACGAGTCGCGCCAGCCTCTCCTCCATTGTGCGACGTCAGGTGCGCGCATGCCTATTATACTTTATTAAGAAAGCGCGAGCGATGCGTCTTTTGTCCGTCGGGCTATCATAAAAACCACTCGATGACTTTATTGCCGTTAATGGACGCGCCCGCTGAATTCATTGGCGGGTGCTTCTTTTATTCCTCTGTCGTTATGACCGTTTGGTTTAGCTTTGTATTGGAGAAAAGAAATTTGTTTGGAGGTAAAGGTCGGAATTGTTTTGAGTAAGTGCAAAGTGAGAATGAATCAGGGAACCGTTAATGCTTGGAGTATGTTTGGAATATTCATAAATGTGGACTGCGAGGATCTAAAAGAAGTTGGGCCATCTTATGCTTTTTGATTAAGCGATTTTTATGGCAGTATCTAGTGCAAAAAATAAATAATTAAATTTACTATCTAATTGTGTTAGTATTTTCATCCACCAGGTATTTTGCTAAGATAGCCTTTAGTATTGAAGAAAGGTGATCAAAAACATTATATCTAGAGATTAAAAATGGTTGAATTACTACTATAGTCTTTGCAATATGAGTAAAGTAATAGTAACAACAAAAATGTTATAAGTAATTTAAGGGATCTCTATTATTGAAATCTAGTAAAATACAATGTTTTAAATTCTCGTGTTAATCGACTGTTCTTCCATTTAATTAAAGAAACACATTCTCGTTACACCATATCATTGTATATCCTCCCAACCAAGACGGTATACACGACTTAATTGAAATCAGGCACTTACAATCCACCGAGGCTAAAAATATCTGACAACTAATTATCACTAAACCAAGGCAACAATCAAAAAATCTCGGATTTTTCCACTTCCGTAAATTACTGCAGAGCTAACCCTGATTTATCAGCTCGATTCCAGGGCCGGTCGATTAAATTTTCCACGTCGTCACCCTGCGTCTTTCTCCTGCACTCTCTTATTCCTTCGCATATTTATCTCAGCCTATCGACGCTTTTAATAACGAGCGAGAGAGGCAATCACGCCGATTCCTCTCAGTTCCCCCGCCCACCTCTTTACTTTTGCGCGCTCTCTCGCGAGCGAGCAATAAATAATAACCATTTGTATCGGATTCTAATTATCCCGGCCTAAACAAACAAATGAAAAAAAAGCTGTTGCTTCTTGTAATCTCGCGAGTTGAGACGCGGCTGATTTAAGGAGTGTAAGACCGCCCATCTCGATATTACACTGCTGCTGACGATCGGATTTTTCGTTCCGATAATTGTGTTACTGTGCTGATCAAGTGATTGTTAGAATCTTTGAAAGTGGATGTGAGAAAAGCTTTTTAGATACTTCTTAATCGTAAAATTGTGGTGTTTTACATCGTGTTAGATATTCTAGTACAGAGTTAAAACGTGTTCTAGTTAACACAACACATTCATTACCGTAACACAATGTTGCTGATATACTTGAAACTAAGAACTATAAACATTTTTTCATTATTCTTCGAATTTTATACTGATCCCTGACCACTCCTTTAACCTCTTTCATACTCGTTCAAACAATAATTAATCCTACCATCGAAAAGTCGCCAGTAACTAATGGCAAGACGGAAAAACTTATTACCCACCAACCACCCACAAAATTAACTTCTCCTCCGCATACTCCGGCAGAGTGCATCAGAAAAAGCCCACCGTTTGGAGAAGTTCAATCCCAACGGCAGCAGCTCACGGTAGTTCGTTACCAATGGACCATTAGCGGGCGTAACGCTGTTCGAAGGAGTCCCGCGAGGACTTTGAGCAAACTCCTGCTAACAAGTAGGCGTGTTGCTGCTTGCCCGCCTCGCCAGCTGAATGATCTACCGATCTCGAGTTCCTATAATTTTTAACCACCGTTTCCATTTCGCCGGATCGCTTTTTTCTTCTTCTTTGCTGCCATGTTAATTTCATTTTGTAAATTGATCCTTCGGACTGACGACGGATGAACGAGCACCAGAAAATAGCGAAAAGTACGGTGAGTTTGGTGATAGAAAAATTGGCTGGTATGTTTTTTGAGTGAGCGGAATGATAAAATGGGTCGGATTGTAACTTATAAAAGTTTGATCTACGTTTGATAATTTGGAATTAGTATTTTTATTCGAGCAAATAGTGGACAACCTGATATTTTGATAATGACCGTTTACCATAAATTTATGCAGTGACAAAAAAGAATTCTTTGATAAAAATTTTCATGATCTATTAGATTTTCTATATTTAAATGAAGTTTATAATATTTGTTAAGACTCTTCTTTAGCGTATATGCACATCACAGAATACGTTTAAAGTGTTAATGGTTAAATGTCCTACAGCGATTAAATTGATGTTTATTTAATAAACGTTACTACTAAAAATCTCCCAGCAAACAGGTTTTCAAACCATTGCGAATTTCAAAATTAAAAACCTTAATCAAACCTATACAGCGCAATTAAAATTTAAATTTCTCCTTCAATTCCAATCGCCAATCAGTGCCACGCAAAAGGAAAAGTACGCGCAGCTCTCAATCCCTGCTCCATCGTTGACAGACAATCAAGTCCTCATATACCCACAAACGGAACGATACTTCATTGGGCATCTCCTGCGTACTCGCGGAATAATAAAGCCTCATCTCCATTACCTTCCGCTTGGCGGCGTCCCTCCGGACGTGCGCACGCCCCCGAAAATATTAACGGCCAAGATTTATGCGCGTAATTATCCGCCGGCTATATTTTTGCTTTATCGGGGCGACGATACAGGCGCGAACAACTCATTATTTCGTATCTTCGCCCCCGTGCGCGCGGCCGGGCTTTCTTCGGCACGTGGTAGCGTCCACCTTTCTTCGCGGCAGTGATTTATAAGCGGCACTCGTTTAATTTCATCGCGGTGAATCGCAATCTCAAGAGAGAAAAACAGAGAGAGAAAGAGCGAGATAGCAGGCTCGTTTGCCGTTGTCGACTTTTATGAATGAGTTTGCTGAATGGGAGAACAGGAATCGTGGGCAACTATGGCTGACAAATGTGTAAGCAACATTCTTATGAGTTTTAGAATTATAAGAATTTTTTAAAAATTTACCTTTAAATGTTCCTTGGTGAAAAATATTTATGGTCTCCTATTTTGTATTATTTTTGTACTATTTTTCTACCTGTTTTTTTACTCTTCAAAATTTTTATGAAATTTGTTGTTCAACAAAATTCATCCTTTAAAACTTCAGAAAAATATTTTTTTTAAACTTTCTTTTTTATTATTTATACATTATTAGCTTTTTCATCCCCTCTAACAGTTACAACACATATATTATAGGTGGCATACACGGAGGTAGATGAGTTAAAATTTTGCTTCTGAAAAATCTCTATAAATCGTCTAACCCACGCTCAAATTTCCTCACAGCTTCATCACTCCAACGTCCCCTTAACAAAACCTACTGACAGAGTAGCCTCCTCTCCCACGGACACCAGAACCCATCAAAAGCAGAATATCCTGCGCTCGAATTCAGCGTCGCCGAGAAATTCAAGCGCCAAAAAATTCGGCTTCCTCCCGTTCCCCCAAAAAAGAAACCGATTTTTACGAGTGCGAGACGCGACGAGTCGAGCGGGGGCGCCGGGCCAGCGCTGGCGTCATCTCTCCGTGGGATCGTTTTTCCCGCCCTGCCTGCGTACCTTCTAGAGTTTCGCCGCTCTGGCTCCGCCCCGGACTCGGCGCATTTCTACGGTCATCGCGGCGCCGACGCAGCAGCCACCGCGCTTACGCGGTTGCTTCCACGTCCACGAGGCGAGGAGAAAGTGTTGCGCGATTTTTTTTTCACTGGTTCGATGTTTCCGGGGGATTAACGAAGGATGGTGAACTGGAATTTGGGAATTAACGGGTGAACGATCACACATTTTTTATGAATCTGAAACTTGTTTTGTTGCTTTTAGAGATATGATTTGAGGATCGCAGAAAAATGCTGGAGTTGATGTTACGTATGAGTATCTGGGAAAAATGTTGTAAGGCTGAACACAGGTGCAAGTGAATTTTTTAAGGGCAATAATTTCTTAAATATCCAGAAGAAAATTTGATGATTCTTACTGTTATGATATTTGTCAAAAATGTACGTCATTGTAGAATCGCTAATTTATTTTCATTATGTTATATTACGAAAATATTCATTGCAAAACAGATAACTCATAAACTGTCATATATAATGCAATTTCAGTTACATATTTATTTAAATTTAAATTTTATACATAATAAGCTTCATCCTCGAAAAGTATCTCATATGATTAAATTTCTTGTGACTTCATTTTATTCGAGCCGACAAATTACAGCGCCAGTCCCGCATTTAGCGCCCATCACAAAGCAATTTTTCACGCCGAGTTTACAGTATAAATATCACGCACAATGCTTTGTAGCGTTCATGTAGTCATATCCTCCCATTAAAATGTACTTAGCGCCTAATCCTCGATTTCGTCTACAATCGGACAGGCTCAAGCCCACCCAGCGTATCGCCCGAAAAATTCACACATTCCCTCGATGAGCCGGCCAGATAACGCGACAAACGTCAGGAAAGTACCGCGCGGATCCAGCCGGGTATGCATGTATATATATTCACGAGGCCTCCTTTCGAGGGGCTAATTAGCCAGAGAGACGTCCGATGGCTATCTACTCTATGTGAGAGAGAAGGAGAGAGAGAGAGAGACGCACATGTCCCCTCCGGAGCCGAAACATCCGGTGCGACGGAACCGCGCGTTCTCGGGATTCGGGAAAAACACGTGTTCGCCTAGGCTCTCTTTTTTCGGTCTATAAAAGTTGCGAGGAGACTCCGCATCTGCCCCAATTTTAGGACGATTAGAATGCAAAGAGGACGTCGTAACGCACGGGCTGGTTGTGCAGCTCGTCGAAGGATTATGCGTGTCAGGGTGGTTTTTTTGAGGTGGCGCGAGGAGACGAAATTAGGGTTTATGACTGCCAGCGATGAACGAAGACTGTCTTTTCAGGGGGGAGGTTCTTGACTTCTGCGCGCAATTTTTCACTGGCAGCATTAAAGTGAATTTTTAAATATTAGAAACTGATTCGATGCAATTTATCTGATAGTTAAATTTAAAAATATTAAAAAATATACAAAAAATTGTTTTAAAAACATTGTTTAATAAATACGTGATACTGAGATGAAATGAGTACCTAAAATATTTCGTAATAATAAAGATTAAGTAATTCTACATTAAGAATTATTTAACTTATTTTGCTTATTTTCGTTTTTTTACAAGGTATTATCTAATCAGAGAAGCTCACACACAGCTACTAGATGTCCTCGAAGGTACTTGCTTCACCCCAGCTTATTGTGCATATACTTTTAAAGCATTTACTGTTACATAACAAACAGAAGAAGCATTTCAAGTATAAGCCACTTTGGAACTTCCAACGTATTTAATTAAACATCACAACTGCGATCTCCCTTAATTGACCATTAATCTAAAATTTAAACTTGTAAAAACGCAAACACATGCACTCCCAGAGAGCGTCATTACCATTACCGCAAACATCACCGGCAACATTTATGGAAAAAAAAATCAGGAAACAATCAACCAATGCTCCAAGAAAGCTGCATATATCCCAGGGAAAACGAGTTCGCGAGAAAAAAAAGGATGTACGGGACAGAGCCAGCCTTACGTATGCACTCCGGATCTATGCAGGCGAAAAAGAAAGAGTCACGTGCGTTTTATCCCGTGCGTGCGTATATACAGTCAGCGACGCGAGCGCGGAGAGCGCGTGTAAGCAAACGGCTCGCGTGTCGATTCTTGCCAAGATATTTTTTTACTTTACACTTGTATCGCGATTTGCGTAGGAAACAAAGCCATTGTTTTCCCGTTCCTATGCGCGTGCAGCGGGCTGATTATTGGCGCAATTTCAGAATGTAAAGCATTGTCGGGCCGAGCTCTTCTTTTGTATTTCGCGCCTTTATTTTTCGTGCCTTTTTTGTTGTTGAGGACTTGTAAAACACTCCTTTTTTTTCTTATTTTCCGCGGTAATTAAATCATCGTTGCATTGTCAAAGCGTCCGTGCATAGTCAGCAACAATGGCACATCTGAGGAAGCAATTATTGGAAAAATAAAATAGATTGTAATTAAAAATTCAAAAGCTAATTGAGCAGTTACCGTTTTGGAAAAATCATAAAACTTGAAATTATAAATTCAACCAAAAAACATACCTGTTGTAATATAAATTTTTCACGCAACCCTCTGATTTTCGTTGCTTTGCCTTGTGTCGTCCATCAATTAACCCTCGTACATTTAACATTCATCGCGTTCAACGCTTTGGGACACCCAGACTTCCTTCATGACGCATAGCGGCCACCTCTGCACTCGCCCAAAACAGTCGATCTTTTTGCATATGTAAGATCTCGAAGAAGGTGTTCCGGGTCTGCGCGTGTGCGCCGTGCGACGCATTCTTTATGAGGTCTCTCACTTTTTTTTATGCAATTTTATCCTTTGCTTGATAAAAAAATAGACTGCTACAAAGAAAATTCATCTTTAACAAATCCAAATTAATCTAAAAAATTCGCTGACACTGTTATTTTTAGTAAACGAAAAAGTCCTAAAAAGAATTTGAAAAATCACTAAGGCGATCCCTCAAGCCTCGCTCATTCTTAAAGAAGTCGAAAAGAAAACTCCTCTCCCTGGCCGTCGTCCGAGTGATGAATCCAAAAGTTCCTCATTAATATTTCAGTGTCAACTCGGCGAGTTTTTGTCATTTGTACGGGGCGCCGAGTGGGTGTGCCCCGTCCGCAGGAAAAAGAAGCTCACTCTCCCGACTCCCAAATCGTTTTTCGGCTCGCGGGCCTAATTGCGCTGTCTCTGGGCTCCTCTATATACACGGTATTTGTTTTACGTATATAAACGAGCTCCCGCTTCTTGGCGATGCTATCGCGGCAATTTACACCTCCTCTGTGTTTTGCCTTTTTGCCCAAGCGAGCGCGCGCTATGAAAAGTTTATTGGGTCATAAAGATCCGCGGATATGACTAATTTTCTACGCGCAGACAATGAGAGAGAGAGAAAGATAAACGGAGGGCGCGTGATTGCGAGCCGGTGCGTGCGCTGCTGTTTAGTAAACACGAATCAAGCAACGTGTTATTTAACGTCGTCATTTTAGTGACTAGCGGTGCAATTAGTTGATTGCATGGAGTAATGCGCGCCGATTAAAATCGAGTGAGTATCGCGATTGGGTTGTATATTATTTGAGGATATCAACGATGTTGTGACGGATATCGCAGTGAAATCATTCAAAGATCGTTTGTTAGACATTGATTAAGACAAAGGAAGAGTCATTTATTTTGTGATGATTAGAAATGGATCTATAAGGGCTGGAGAAATACTTACTCGAAGTAGATCATTGTTGTGAAGTTATTAAAACGGTTCATTCATATGTGTTTAATATTTAACCGTATGAGGTCATATTTTCTTAGATTTAGTTTTAAAAGTATTAATGAATTTCAATTTTATTAATTCTTTATGTTTCTATTGAATTTACTTCTTATCTTATTAAATTTTTATCTGTATAATAAATCCTTTGACTTATTATCTCATTTCTTAAACTTTTTTACATCAACACCCAATGCATATCCAGTTCTCTCAGCACACAAAGCAATTTTCAACGACCATATTTCAACCGACGCATCTCAAAGCCCCTAATTTCTCCCAAAACCAGATAGCAGCCCCTGCTACAATTAACTCGGCCACTGTCGACGTAATACCTGCCGCTTGCTCGTCAGGAAACGTATCCGCTTCGCCGATCTAGCCTTTTAATCCTCCTGCCTCCGAGGACAAAAAATATTTGCACGCCACCTCTTTGAGCCGCTCTTCCTCCTCGCTCGAAAAATCGTCAGGCCCTCTTATCTAAACGCGCTTTCCGGCTAATCCCCACTGTTTAGCCCTCGGCCCGTACGTGACGAGTCGTACGACTACATGGCCATTAGCGGCCAGTCGTGCAGGTATAACCAACAGGATGGATACCGATACTCGAGAAACTGTCTCGCGCAAATGACCGGCTTTCTTACCGAGATGGCTATCACAGGGCCTCGCCCTCTTTGTTCGGGCAGTTTTGCAGGGACCGTTTAAATTTTAGCTTTTTCCAAGCTTTCGGTGAGGCAATATAGTCTGGGAGCTCTGGAAGGGTGACTAATGAGACGTTCTAATATGGTATCAGTGTCACGGCTCTAGCAGTAATCGATCATTTTTATTTATATTTGATCATTAATTATTCTTTACCACTGCAAACGAATTCATGGATACGTACAATAAAGGCAAATTAAGCGTATAAAGCAAAGGAACTCGACTTATTTTCGTTAGCATACAGAGCGAGCAGATAGAAGGGCGACACCTACACGAGAGCGTGTCTCGTGTACCGCGAAAGAATTAAAGCACGCATTCTTGGCTTCGTTTTGCTCTCGTACCTATAGCTCAGGGTCAGCGCACGCTCGTTCCGCGACACACGCTCACCCCTTAGGGACCTGTTAATGCCACTATTAAGCCGTACCGGCCGAGAGCGCGGCTGGCTCTTAACGATCCGGTGATTGCACCTGAATTACGAGTAATATTTCTCATTCAAAGTGACTTTTTAACAGCTGATAGCGATAATGCCACGGCCGAAGAGAGAGACCAGCTCGCCGCGCGCTGCCTTCTGGCAAAAAAAAAAAAGTAGAGGCAGAGAGACGAAGAAAGAGCAACACAGGGCGAGGACAGGAAACGCAGTGCGTAAATAACCAGAGAGAAAGAGAGAGAGAGAGAGCAAGAGAGAGAGAGAGAGAGGCGCTTGCACGATCGGGGTCCGCGAAAATTTATTGCTGATTGTTTTTCTTCGTGCGGCGCATAGTCGTCGCATGCGCGCGCGCGCGCGCGGAGGCTCGCCGATGTCGCGACTGAAATGTATACGGCTGCTGCCGCGGCTGGCCTGCTGGCGCCACTCTCTCCGGCCGCTGCTGCTGGGACCCCCTCGTTAAACGATCGTTATACCGGAGCGAGAGATTGGTATCTCTCGCCCGGCCGAGTGATCCTCTGCTGGGCTCTCTCTCTCTCTGGCCAACTGTATAGGTACCCAGCGCTCCGTAACGAATATACTCGATGCGCAACGAGAGGAGCACCGTGCGAGGCTCGTTGCATTTTCCGAGAGGCCCGCGGGAGGAAGAGATCGGTTGAGGTGCTATATGACCAGATGCGTTGCTATGCGAAGATGGGATATGTTGAGGAAGGTATGTTGATGGCTGCTGATGTGGGGGGTTGGATTACGGAGCGGTTGGGTTTATGTAATTTTTTGTAGTGGTTATTGATCGATTTTAAAATGTTGGGTAGGAATTTTGATTTATAAGGTTTTTGGATCTAAACATAACCTAGTAATTTTAAATGTGGATAATAAAGACTTAAATTGTAACAAATTTTACTATTAATTTTAAAAGCTTTTCTAAAAGCCTTAAAATACGTAAAACTTATTCATTTCCAAAATAATATAACGAAAAGCAATGTCCAACGAAAATAAACATACATCCTCTCAAAAATCAATCAGCCTTTTATCAGCTTTACGTTCGCACGTAAATTAAATTTAATCTCGTTAAAAATAAACAGCCGAACCGTCCGGTAAAACCGTCCGCTCGCATCACCGAATTCTGCAGCAGCCGTCGCAATAAGTCGCTTTTAATCTCCGGAATTGACGGGCTTTTAACGTGTGTTCATCACAATCGAAACGTCGAATTTTCCAGCACATTGTATAATTCGTCGGAGAAGCCGTAAGTGCATCTGGACTGACAATGCCCATATCGGCGCGCGCCACTCTTTTAATGAAGAGCGGGTTTTTCCAATTTCGAAAATCCCGCAGTCATCGGACTGTCATTCGATGATCGCCCCGCGGAAGCCAGTTTATTTTTACCACCCGGATATTTTTGGCGTTTATGCGCGAGTGCTGAAAATTGAAATAGCTGTCGATTTGGCCGGGACTGTTCGTTGTATCGACGAGTATCCGTCGTAAAAATTAACCGTTCATCATTTCATTTCATCGTTAAATATACCTTTACCATGGTTTATTAATCGCTTTCTGATGTTACCGTTTTATTCTGATTGACGTTGAATTTTCGTTCTCCGCTTATTGGATTTCGAATTGGATAAGAAACAGTGTATTGCAACATTTAAAAAAAGCATTATGTAATACACATTCAAAGTTTGTTCGAGACAAACCTCAGCCCAAATCGAGGGACGAACCGCAAGTGTCGCGTAAGCGTAGTTCTTCGTTCCGAACCCCTGTTTCGCTTTTTCGAGATAAGCGATCTCCTCGAAGTTTTTACGACTATGCGCACTAGGTAATTTATTACGGGGTAATTGCGAGAGAAAGGACGCTTCGACTACCAGCGCGCACTCGTAAAATATGAAGTCGGTCGAGGCGCCGCTAAGTGAAACATACACACGCCCGAAATAAGGTGCATTAGGTAAGTGAAATTTACGGGCGATAGCTAGAGGCTTTTTTCTTTGAGCGAAGGCGGATTGAATCTCGGCGCGGTGTTAGGATTCGAGAGTAATTGGATCATTTGCATAGGTGCTTTTATGTAATAGAATTATTACGTAAATTGTGTATCAGTATTTTACAACGTATGTTATTGTTGCAGCTATTGCAGAAATAAGTAAATGGTAAAAAAACGTAAAAGATATTTACAATTTTATTTAAAAATACTGAATTTATTTAAAAAAGGAATAACGCTTTCAAACAAAAACCGACAAGCCGCTTTAGTGCAACTCAATTTCCGCGAATCTCTAAATTTCAGCTTTTCTATTACAATGCTCTAATGGATGTTACATAAAAACGAAAATTTCTAGCCTCCATTGTAGCTATTCTTCTATAACGTTGTAAAATACAGCTACAAGCCGACGTCCAATTAACTTTAAAAAATCGAAATAAAAAAAAAAAAATAACACTGGAAAGCCGGAGCCTGCGTGCGCAAAAAGCGAGTAGGCGACTTTATCTCCGGTACATTTTCTGGCCTCGAGCCCTGCGCCAATTATTTCGTGGGGCGGCCCGGCCATTATCGGATGACACGCGCCCGTGCTTTTATGTTTAATTGATATTTTTCGTAACTCCCGATGAAAATCCGGCGCGCGGGAAGAGAGGGAACAGATATAATCCGCGGCTCGACACGCGCTCTCGTTAAAACGCAAGCGGGGGAGCTTGGTTATAGAAGGCCGGAAGAGGCGATATTTTCGGCTCTATTGGGCCTCACGCGTCACTTTGACGTTCTCTTGCGGAGGGTTGCTTCGGCGTAGAATGCTTCTTTGTTAGGGATGCTCTCTAAGAAGATGTTCCTGGCTATTATATCATGTTGGATAAATGTTGATTTACTTATATATTTAAACTCTATGTAATACAATATTCATAATTAACCAATCTAATCTTTTATACCAGCACTTAAATAAATTATTCAGATCGCATTTCAAACTCACTTGATGTAACATCTCGTGTAAACGCGACAAGAAAATCTAAAACCCACCACCATTTCCAATCTCCAATCTACAATCAAGAAAAGCTACACAGCCTCTCGTTACTCGAAGCTCATCTGCCTTCTTTTTTTTCATCCAACATATTCAAAAACCACCGCTTCTGTAACAGCGTCCAAGAAAGTAGTACACGCACTGGTCGTCGATTCGATCAGTGCGCTTGAAATCGTCCGTCTCTTTCTCTCTCTTTCTGCCTCTCGGCGACGAATGCGTGAGTGTCCCGGTTAATTCCTGTAGGTTCATTAGCGCTGGCCGTGTCCTTTGATTAATGGCTGTGCGCTGCGATCGCCACCGGTTTTCCTTACAGATCATTTCAACCCTCTCTTTATCTTGATGGTCGTTAAGATGATACCGCTTCCTCGTCGTGTGTGCGTGTGTGCTTCCTTAGATTGCCCTGCGCGTAAGCCTAAAGAAGCGTGTGCATAGAAGCTCTAATGACATGGACACGCGAGAGATAAAAATAGGTGAAAATTGAGGACTATATAGTTTGTGGTTTGGCTTGATGGAAGATCAGTGCGGTCGGACCAATCGCTGATCAATTTTCAGACTGTCTGTTTCTTTGAAGTTGAAGATTTGATATTTTGAATTTGTTAATAACCAAGATGATGATTTAAGGAAGTTGGCATGAAAGTTTACGTTAAAGATAAAATTTTTACTATTCATAGCATAAATCATATACATGTAAACCAGTAAAACATTTAGTATAACTAGTTTGTATTATAATATAGTAAACTGACCAAATATCATATTTTGTGGTTTGCATCTTTTCATTAAAAAAAACTAATTCATCGGTATACTCGACCAATTTTTAGCAATTTATAAAATTCTGTAGTTTCTATTCTGACATTCTATTAAATCTAAACATTGATAAGTTTTCCCAAAAATCAATAAAAATTTCATAAAATATAATAAAGCCCGAACAACATTTTCAAATACAATAGAAATTGTAACTCCGCTTTTTACGCTCCACGCATCGAAGCTACGAAAACAGAAAGCACACTGGCAACATAAACTATCACCCCCTATTTGTCCAAGCCGCCCACTTCACAAATACTCCTCGCGTACAACTCCTTCGGAAAGCGAAACACAAGACCGAAATTTCATTCCACGCTCGTCTATCCAGCTCCGGCGCGCATAAAGAAGTTCCGGGCGATTTCATATTTTCTTGCCACGCGCTTTCCGAGCTATATATCGGTTATTGGCCGTGCGGAATTATTCATGAAGGGGGCGCGTGGCTCCCCTTTGTGGCGCGCGCTTCCGCTGCGCGCGCGGGGAAAATTCGAGATCACGGTGGTCTCGACGACGACTTTTTTCCGCTCCTCGAGCGCCGCCTTTCTTCTCCTTTAATCTGCCGCTCGAAATCTCGATGGGACATATTGTTCCTCCGCTCCGCGCTCGTCCCTCGCTGCTTCTTTTTTCTTTTCTTCTTTTTTTTTTGTTTTGGAGGAAGGGATCATGCTTGTTTTGTCTTTTTTGGTTTCTTTTGTCGAGGATTCGTTTTCTGAATTTGGGATGATCGATGATGAGGTGCATTCTGATTGCGTACATTGAAAGTGTTTTAAAGTAATAAGAAACTTTCGGAATAGTTAAAATATTTTTTAATCGCGTAATATTTAATAGATAATTAGTATGATAAATGCTGAGATTAAAAAAAAAGTTTTATAAAATTATAAATGTTTGTATTCCATACTTACCATGAGAGCCAAAAAATCATTTCAAAGTCTTAATTTTGAGGTTAGAGTGGTAAAAAATCCATTACTAATCAAAAAATTTCTAAAAAGTTCTTCAAAATATTTTCTATAAAAATTAAAAGTAATATATGGCAAGTCCCTATCTTTTGTCATCGAGATATATGTATTGATTTTTTGCTTTGATAAGAAACGTCTACAGAACACATATTCAACGTTGGTCAGAGATCTAAAAAAAGATTTACACGTGGCGATAAATAAAATCATATTAAATATTTGCTTATTGATAAATGATGAAAAAATATATAATATGATAAAAAGTTTTTGTATAAATTATTTTCATATTCTTACGTTATATTCTATTTTTCAATGCAAAGGAACTAATCTATCACTTGATACCAAATAATTTGATGACAGTCCTACTTAATTTAACCCATTCAAATGGCTTAAGAGCGGTGTGGTAAATTCGTCTGATAAGACAATGGCGTATCCTTTTACACTTTGACTCTTCTTTTATTAATGATCAACGAGTCTCATCACTAAGTCCTAACGCAGGTTCCGGTTCTTTCAAAGAGGTTCCATTTCTCTCGCTACGTCTTTACGAAGATTCTTCTTGATCAGACTCCACCACAACACGTGCAGTAATTCTTTACTGAAAACGGAAGATAAAAACAAATAAAACATTTAAATATAAGAAGTTTAGAAATAGAAAAACATTTTTGTAATAAAATGCCAGAATTTATTGAAAATTATAATTTTTGACCAGAAGAATAGATTTGTAATTATTGTCTTACTGAGATCTAAAACTATATTTTCTTCACTTCTCATCTCAAAATTTTGTCATCGCAATCTAATCCGAACAAAAGCATCACCTAAACGCAAAACAGTGTTAAGGGAGTTGGGAAAGAGACGGGGAGTACAAGTACCACACGGGCCCCAAGAAAGAGAGGAACGGAGTCCGAAAAAGGGACAAATAGTCGAAAAAGACACGAGGAGATAGCGCCAGGAGAGAAAGAGGGTGGAGGGGGGGTAACAAACGGAGGAAAAAGGAGAAAAGAATGGCGCCCACGCTTTATGCTAACAGTGCAGAGCTCGCGCACGCCGGCGACAGCGGCTGGGTGGTCTCGCCTTGCCCCACCCACCTACACATCTCAACCCCCTTTGCGGCTGCTCAGGCACCTTCTCTCTCTCTCTCGCGCGCGCGGGTTATATAGACGCTTTGCCGATCGCAGGAGAATGGCTTCGCGATCGTTTTTTCTCTATCCCGGCTTCTCCTCGAGCTCTCGGCTGTTTTTACTCCGAGGGGGAAAGGGAGTAGGGAATCTTGCTGGATTAGCGGGAAATCGGCGGTAATAGCAGCAAGGTTGAGAGCGCGTGGGGGTACTGGATGGACGATGTGCTGAAGTAAGTACTTGGAAGCTTAGAATGCGACTATGGGATTCTTTTCTTTGGCGGATAGATTGATTCTGCGGAAGGTTTTCTGAAAATGCTGATGTGGATGATAAATGCCGGTTCCATTTTAGTATATAAATAATTATCCTACTGGTTTGATAATATACTAATTTTTATTTTACACAATTAAATTTTTGTTGGAAAAAAGAGTATGGCAACTTTGAAGCACTGACATGGTTTAAAATATTTTCTTA
This sequence comes from Eupelmus urozonus, assembly GCA_900480035.1. Taxonomy (NCBI): domain Eukaryota; kingdom Metazoa; phylum Arthropoda; class Insecta; order Hymenoptera; family Eupelmidae; genus Eupelmus; species Eupelmus urozonus. Next base: position 14,994 of record UELX01001594.1, on the reverse strand, counting down.
TTCAAATTTTACCACAGCTTTATAACCTTTACGTAAATCTTGCTCTCAAATCTATTACGAGAGTCTTTAGAACACTTCATCGGTCACAATCTATACGAGCAAATTTCCATAATAACTCTATTTCAACTTTTATTTCCAAGCCAGTCTTGAAACCCGATATCTCGGCATTTTCGAAACCGTCCGAACGAAAACAGCCTCGTTCAATTACTCATCCCGCAAGGTACCAAAGAGAAAAAGAGAAGTAGGCAGGCCCATAGACAACAAGAGGAGAGGGGAACGAGAAAGGCGGAGGTGTGAATGAGCTCCGGTCATATGGCAACGCCTTTTCCATCCTCTCTCTCTCTCCTCTCTCTCTCTCTTTCTCTCACAAACACACACAAACGCACACAGACTTGTGTCAACACCTTCATGGAGAGGCGAGCAAGAAAGGCGCCACTCTCGGCGTCATAATCATGACCTCTCTCCGCCCAGACTCCTACGTGAATTCATCTGACCGATTGCATCTCTTGGCTGGTGAGAGGAAGAGAGAAAGAGAGAGATGAACGGGATGTAAGGTTGTACCGCGCGTGGAAGCGCCCATTCATCCGATAAAACGTCGCCCGCGGGACAAGGCCTCCTCAATGGGATGGCTTTTATGAATGACGAGGAGCCGAAGGAGGCTTGACTCCTCTTCGAGAAGATGTACGAAGTTTAATGATCGAGGAGAGCAGGGATTTGAAGGGGTGCTTGGGAACAGACAACTCCTTGATAAATAATGTGGAAACTTTAACATTTTTTTTTATTTGAGATGAAATTTTAAAAATGGATATGCAAATTCTGTATGCAAATCTAATTATTTTTTTACTTCAAATTTTAATAAATAAGTAAGATTTACTTCCTAATCCAAGATCTTAAAATTACGCAAGTATTTAAAATTAGTATTTTGAATCATATTATCTATCGAATGGTAATATTTCAAAAGTGGAAACATTTTTCAAGTCTACAGTACATAGCCATATGTTAATATTAATAATTTATCACTTAATTTGCTTTTTTCCCATTAAACTGCTATTAAGCTATTACAAATATTCATTATAGATTAGCATTTACTGCATTATAAATTCGGTACAACCAAAAAAGAAACGGACAAAGTAAAAAGCCTTCACGAAAAGCCGTGCACTGAACCTTCAAACTCAAAATTCCTCGCGAAGAAACCATAAACTTTATTCACCAAGTCCGCTGACTCTTTAACTTCTCGGCCGAGGCTAATTTCGTAACGATCAAGCGGAGATTTTACGGCCGTAGGATACGTATACGACTGCGCGAATGAGCCGCCGCCGAGGATAAAGCGACGACGCTTATAGTCTTCGTCGTCGCAGGGTGAAAAAAAGGAGAAAAGGAAAGAAAGAGAAAGAGAGAAGGAGAGGAGAAAAAGCTCTCTCTGTCTTTCGGCGAGTGTGGCACGAATGTCACGCGGAGACACTAAGTGGAAATTGTTGTCAAAACGCCGGGGACCGCAGATGGCCGAACTCGAGCCCGAGCTCTCTTTCTCTTTCTTATGCCCTCTGCCCGTGTTCCTTTGCCTGCGCGTATACGTTTGTATCGCGCGCGCAGGCCCGTCGGGCCATATATTTTTTCGCTCCTGCGGCTCGGCTAGCTGCTCAACACGTGGGCGTGTAGAAAGGCATACCTGCCTGACTTTCGTTCCCTAATGCTTTCTTTTTTTCAAACCTTTACATTTATCTGCTACTTTTTTTTTACTTGTTTTCTATTTTGTTTGGTAAAATCAGTTGATTAAATACTTTCGAACATAATGGATGTAAATAAGTGCTAATTTGCAGTCATATTGATTGTTTGTTGAAATAGTATTGTATAATTATATATGCAATTTGATACTGTTAAGTCTTATCTTCTAAATGTTTAGTGACTGAATTTGTTTATCAACTTAATTAATTGAATATCTGACTTACGTGCCTTCTATACCTATACTTCAATAAATTTTAGTATATTTGCTTGATTAAAAAATTGGAACTTTCTCTGATAATCTTTGAAATATTAATTCTACTAAATTTTGATGATTTTTTGAATAAGACTAAAAAAATTATAATTTATAAAACAATCTTAACCATAAAAACAATCAAAAGACGATAACAGTTTTACCACTTCTCTTATTCTTTATTCGTCAGAGTTATCAGTATAAAATTCCAAGAAACATGTCTCTTTATTTCTTCATCCCTATCGAGCAATATTTTTACATTCGCCTGACAATTTTTTTTTATTCCGAATCAAATACGCTACTGCACCGCGCGAATCCATCGACTAATTTTCGTATCTCTGAACGAGGAGGCCGCGCGATTATTACGCGGCGATACGTTTTTATTAGAAAGGACTCTCGGCTTGCTTCGTTTGTATGAAAACTGTTCAGCTCACTTGTAAAGATAAGGAAGACCGAGGCCCGCATCCCATATTTATTTGCGTTATTTATTGACAGACTAGCCAGAGCGAGAAAGAGGGAGAAGTCTCCGCGTTTTATGAAATTAATCTTATCTGCGGCTTTTTAAGACCTGCCGGTTCCTGTGTCGCGCTCTGCTCTTCGAGCCGTTTGCACGGGTATAAATACACTTGTCGGGCGTCTCTGTCTTATCGTTTGACAAACGCAATTTTCGATATAATTGCTTCGATTTGTATATTTTGCCGCTGAAGCGTGATATGCAAATGATTTTAATGCTTTGAGATTGTCGAGGGAAGTTTACGTTCTTATCGAGATTTAATTAATTTGTTTGATCTGCGTAGGCGGCTATTGCTTTATTATTGCCGTTAAATTAAAATAATAAATTTATGAACTCTTAATAATGAAAATTCTTTTTTCAGGTACGTAAACATAGCCAATTCCAGGTGTTATCAATCTCAGCATATCCTTCACGTGAGTAAACCTCTTTTCACCAGTCTTAAAGCGTAATTAGAAAAAACCGAGGCACTATTCGATTACCAACAAAAAATTTCGCTGAACACGTCGAAATTCCACAGCGCGGCCCATCTCAGATATCCTCCTCGTCGGCGCAAGAATGTCTCTCGATCTCGGCGAAGGAGAAACCTGCTCGAAAACTTTTACGTCCGTCAAACTTGACGCGCGCGCCGGCAAAGTATAGCGGGAAAGAATAGGGCCTGGAAAGGGTCGTCGGGACCAAGCGTCGCGCAATAAAATCCGTTCATTGTTTTTGCCTCTTCTCTCTCGGCTCTCTTTTTTTTTTTACGCCGAGGGCAATATAACTTTTAACAACCTCTCGGCCCTGACTTTGTAGTCGGCGTGCGTGTAGAGGCTCCGGCGCCAGCAGTTCACCAAACTCACGCTGCTCCGGCGAACTGTATCCATTTTCTGGCTTACTTTTATTTTTACCTTTGACGTCTCTGTTGTCTTCATATTTTCGGGCTTTTTTGTTTGGTAGTGAACGGTTCGCGTGTTAGATTTCAATATTATTTATGAGTAATTAATCTTTGAGAAAACAATTATCCAGTAATTATATTTTATCAGTCATGTTCTAGATAAAAATGGTTCTCGCTGCAGAAAGAACAGACACGAGCCGGCAATTAATCTTTTTCCATCTTATCTCTTGTTACTTTTTCCCTCGTCGGATAAAAGAGAAAACATCCGTGAAGTCTCACGCGGTTTGTATTCCTCCGTATTTTTTCGACGCAGGTCCAAGCAGCCATATCCACTAGTCCCTCGTAAATACATTATCTTCCATTGGTCCTTTTGAACTCCTCTTTCTTTCTTTTTCTTTTGTTCACTATATACTTCGACTTTCGAAGATTTAATTTGACCGAATGTAGAGAGAGGTAGAGGGAGAGAAAGAGAGTCGATCCTGCGATCCTTATCCGATGCTTTATCATATCCGCCCGACGACTTGTCCGTGCTCTAAGGCGCCTTTCCGGTTCCCCATAGTCCCTTCTCCCTCTAGGGATGCGGTTTGGGTACACTTGTTCCGTCGGATGATCAAGAAAGAGCTTTTGGAGAGGCTATCGGCTTGTTTCTCTTACCGGTTTTCTTTATAAGTGTAGAGTCTCAAAATTTTAATTAAAGATCGTTTGTCGTGCTGATTATTGAATGACCATGGTGAAACGTTATGAGCAAGTATCTCAGATTGGAGACAATAATGTATATTCATGGAAAAAATTGTCTAAAAAAGAAAATTGTCTGATAAAATGTAAAAATCAATAAATATTAATACAGACTTAATAACTTTATTCTAAACTTCAACAATTTTTTACATTTTGGGAGTCTTTCCCTTCTTTAAAGAAAATTGTGTTAATACCTATAACAAACCGTTTGCCCCGTATGGTAAATAAACAAATCACAAACAAAGTTTAATAGGTCAAAGTATTAATCGTTTGCCCTACCCTGATCTCGACAAAAAATACTGGAAGCCGAAAAGGCAGCAACTGTAGAGCGTGCGCGTAGCTCTCACACACGGCTAATCTCGAACGTTACCTTGTCCGGGTAACGAGGCCCGCCGTGTCCCGAGATAGCGAGCCTCGTAAATTTTGTATTCACACTTACCTTCTCGCGAAGAGCATCTTTTTTGTACTTTTGACTTTAGAAGACCAATTGAAAAATGGAGCTGTAAAACATTTTTTTTTATAATTATAGAGCTTTGATGATAGTCACAAATTATATAGTAGTCAGTGATAGAAGTAAATCATATAGAATTGTAATTGTTTTTTATTCAGAATGATAATTATTTTATAAATTTAGTTTAGAGCTATATTTCATCTTCGTAACAAGACCAATAACGAAAATCTATAGCCAAAAAATGTAAAATTTAAATTTTCTAATGTCACCTGAATGAGTCATGAAAAGCTATAGAAGCAGGGTAGCCGGTTTCTTTAATTGACCGGTTCTATATATCCCGTAGGTAGTTAGATAAAGTCGACCATTGTCTAGGCCATATCTCAAGGAATTTGGCTTTTTATTTCTTTCCTCCTATTTCTTTCCAGGATCGTTCAAAGCGGCATGTTCGTTTCTTGTTCTTTGATTAAAGACACAAGTCGTGAATTGGGAGAATGGTTTTTTCTCGGCTCTCTCGAGTTAGCGTCGAACTAAGAGTTTAATAATAAACACGGCTTTCCAGATACATGAGAAATTAAACGCGGATAGGAGAGGTTGTTTGAGATTTCAGAAGCACGACTTTACTTAACTCGGGCGATTATTTTAACATGTGTTTTAATTTTGTTCAGAAAGATATTTTTTTTCTTCTTTTTTAAAATCAACAACGAGTTTTCTTGTAAGTTTTATTATGATTTTTTAAAAGCGTATATTTACATTTTATTTATCAAAAAAGATAAGACTTTACTGAATTTAAAAATTTTTACATTAATTATATTATTTTTGTACTTCAAAAACTGTTTATCTGATTCAAATATGTTTGAAATTTATAATTTTTAATTGAAAATTTAATGATTTTCATTAAAAGCATTTGAATTACCAATAAGTAAATTAACATTAATTACTAATATTGAAGTAAGACTATAAATACTTTATTACAATAATCAAATAACATTTGCAAATTAAAAAGACCGTACATTCACATTATCATAAATTAAAATGAATCAAGCAAATCTTAACGAAGCTCAATAAAAAACGATTTTTCCGAAGGCAAGAACTGAAACAAAAACAGGATCAATGGGTTCTTCTGAGCGAGAGAGAGAAAGAGAGAGAGAGAGAGAGAGAAGAGGTTACGTGCTCTTCTCACGGCGTTGTATATGCTAATGCGAGACGGATGTCTCTCCTTGGCTCACCTCGTTCTGACTCTGTTCCTCGCTCGCTTTTTTCTCTTTCTCCCGCTTTATCTTTTCGCCCCGCTTGCCTTTTTCTCGGCTCTCTGTTCTTCCTTCCTTCTTCCTTTTTCATTATATTTTATTCACACTTTGGCCTTTTATCAGATTTTTTTCGCTACATTAGCCAAGGGATCGAGATTAGATAAGGAACCGAAATTAATCGACGCTCGCTGCAATGTTGTCTTTTTTTTCGAGACTAACACAGGCGTCGAGAGCGATAATTTCAATCATTACGTTAAATTGGATTTAAAAAGATTACATTATCAATAACTCTTTAAATAGACTTAATCGTAATATCCTTTTTCGTCATTCCTGAATAATATAATGCATCTGATACAGCGAGTCACAATAAAAGCAAATAATACATTAAAATGAAGATTTTATCGAAAGCACAGCATCAGCGCGTCCAAAAATTTGAAAATCCCACCGATTTCCGCCATCAATGCCATACATCTTTTTGCACTTTCCGGCCTTTCCCAGCGCACAGTCGGCCGGGCCGGGGGCGCGTGGGCGTCGGGCGCGTCAAGCTGCGCCGGCTCCGCGGGGAGGCGCGCATCTACGGATTAGTCGAACGTCGATGTATATAAGCGCGTACACGCGAACATGCGCGCTTTTCGTTTTTTGGCCGCTCGCGCGGGGGCTGGATTTCGCGAGTCTATGAGCCTACGTATATGCAGGTTCGAGTGCACACACGCACGCGAGAGAGACTAGCTCGGGGATCGTTCTCATGAGCCGGCTTGCAGGAAATTATGGAGAGAGTCGGGCCGCGGGTTGAGATTTACGCTGGGAGTCGTTCAAAAATCGTGTTTTGTAACGTTTTGCTCTCTCGTCTCGGGCAGCTCGGCCGTTTTTCTCGGCAAAGAGTTGTTTATGCGCGCAACAGTTGGCGCGTTGGGTATATACTTTGTTGCGCGCGGGATTGACTTATGCGGCTCGGCCGGGAGCTTGCTTGGGTTTGGCTTTTTCTTGAATTGCTAAATTCTCGCAATTAGAGCTTGATGAGAGATTTTTAATAAAATATGTGATTTTTACATTGTTAAAAATTACGTATTCTAAATATTCACTTGTGAAGTACGAAGATTTTTTTTTCACTTCGATCGATCAACTCTAAACTGCAATGATGTGATAAGGAAGATTAATAAACTCGCTAAAATATCTACCCTTTGTCCTAATACAAAATAAAATGTCTATCATTGCTCAAATATTCGGTAACAACTTGTACCATTCAAATGATTTCTTCAACTTTCAACTTTACCATTTGTCGAACGATAACCTCAAAACCCAATAATCATATCTATACATCCACTGCTATATCGCGATTAGTACCTCATCCATTGGGACACTTCCTCCCATCCTCATTTTCCCTCAACGTCCCGCGCCTTTATCAGCCAGCCACTCGTCCTAGAACCACTCAACGCCCACGGGTCTCGCTATATAACATTGTATAGTGATTTATACGGCCGAGCCGATGACGCGCCCAGTTTGTACACGGACACGTGTAGAGTGCGCGCTATCCTCTTTTTGAGGAACTCTGGTAGTCGATATACGCATGCCGAAGGCCTGTTTCTTTTTGGAGACGTCTGCGAGCGCATAAACTGTTGGACAGATTATCGACGGCGCGTGTTTGCTTGTTTAGTGGAAATCCGGAGAAGCTGGCTCTCTCTCGGGGGCGTTGCGTAAGATCGCTGCGCGATGGATTGATTTATGCCCTGGCGGGGAGTTTTTTTTTTGGAGGTAGCTTCGCTGAGGGGAGATTAAAATTATTTGGTGCTTAGTAAATTGTAAGCGTATGTAATATGTAGATTTCTGGATTGTTTAAAAATCAATTGACTAGTCTGGACCTACTCTAGCCAAAAATAAAAGTCATGAAAATAACCATTCATCATCATTGTAGATTTCCTCTACCATCCCTCCCACCTGTCCAATTATCCAAACTGAGGCCGAAAAAATTCTTCAACCCCTCAACAAAGAATTTCCAAAACCCTGAAAGCAGAAGCAAGTTGGAAAAAATCGGGTCGAGGCCGCGCTCTGCTCTCGACCATAAAACATCGGCAGGCTCGTGCGCGCGCGCACGCCACTGGGGGCCTGTAGCTACCACTGCTCTTCTAATTAGCGAGGCGCTCGGATGACAGGGATATCCGGGCGTTTCGGGGGCTGCGGAGGATATCTGGAGACTGTTAACGTCTCACTGCGGCCAGGTTAGCGCGCTTCTCGTAAATTGGTAGGCCCGCCCCTTTTGTCCCCGCGGGCGCCGGGGCTTGTGCCGAGGAATTTCTTGTTTCTTCTTTTTTTTGGAGGATGACGGGCTCGCGTCATTTTTCTGTGGGGAAAAATGCGTGGGGTTTTTGACGGGGGAGAGAATGTTGGATTTTTGGTAGAGGAGAAGTGAGAATGGAGAGGGTTGGTTTATGGTGAAAAGAGATTGGATAATTAGGATATTTTGTGAAAATTATTTTTTTCACAACAAAATTTATTTGTTATAAGTGTGCTTAAGATAATTAAAAGTACATGCTACAATTAAAGCTAAAGTACCAAAAATAGAATCAAATTTTTAAATGTCTTAAAACAACTTAGTCATTCATATGATGAGAAACCATCATTTATCTAGCTACTCATCGTATAACTAAGTATTTCACATTCTTCGAAACCATAAATTTTTCTTAATCCCTACAAAAAGTAATGTTTCGGTTTTCAAACAATTACATCACTTTAATTCTATATATACCGTAAGAAAATACTAACATATATAGGTGATACGGAAAGAGATTACCAATTTTTCTTACCCTCTCTCCTTTCTCACTCAGCCATTCACAGAAGCTTGTAATTCATTCGCTAAACAAGACACAGTCCACCCCCGACGCTCTACACCCCACAATTCTCTGATTTTCCCTGAACTAACCAACGCTAAACGGAAAAGCTTTCATCGCGACTCGCATTTCAGAGTCCGCCTCGTCGTTTGTCGGCGATCTAAAAGTTTGGCGCTATGCGCAACACGTGCTGAAAGTATGGGGAGTTTCTAACATAGGCGAAAGAATGATAGACGACTATAGTTCTGGTTCTGAATCTAAACTTCAGCTAGGTACTTTTACTAAATAGTAGATTGAGATTTTAGAGTCTTTTGTATTAGGGTTTTAGGATTTTAGTTCCAGTTTTTTCTTATGGATGACAAATATCACTAAGCGCTTTTTGTGAATTTATTATTTAACTGTATTAACTTACAGCAAAATTATAACGCTCCACTTAAAAATATTAATTTAGAGGGTAATTATGCAACTTCGTATTGGTATGGTAAAATTAGTTTTTCTTCAAAATAATCAATTTTTGTTTTTAAATGTGTAGGACTATTCTTTAATCTACCTTCATAAATATAGCAGTATCCTATATGCATTTAACAAATAGTCTCAGCAATTGTACTTCTTGAAAAGTAAACATTGATGACAAATAAGCCTGCTTGAAACTAAAACAAAAAAGAAAAACAATTATTTTAAGAACTTTCCATGCTTGAGTTTGTAAAAAAAGGCCGAACAACAGGCCGAAGAAGTTTATAAATTACTTCCACTCTTTTTTCTTCTCACTCCTCTTGCGATGTTTAACTAATCACTGCCCGCAAGTGAAAATATACCTACACTTCCAAGTGTCGCCAGACACGAACGCACAAAAAACCGAACACCGAGCCTCCCACCCGTAACACTGACTCAAGTCCGTGAGGAAACACGCCGCCTCTCCCGGCGCCTCTATCCCCGAACAAAAAACGAGAGAAAAATTTCCTCCCAAAATCTAACGCCGCCTCTCCCCAGCTGTTTTCTCAAAGCCCGCCGCTTTTTTTCCCGAGAATAAACGAGCCCTTAAAAACGACACTCGCGAAGGTGCCCGCTTTATTTATGCCCGAATTCAAATAATGTCCCTTACACGACAAAGCCCGCGTGCCTGGCATACATCTGCAAGACGCGTGTATACGCCGCGCGTAATTAAGACATCGATGCCTCGCGCTCGGGCGAGTCGCATCTGCGCGCCTCCTCGTTAATCCGCTCGGCCGTGCATAGCCAGTGATAACGGCGCGGCAGCTGCAACACAATGCCGCAATTGCAGCTCCCTTTCGTTGCATCGCCCTCAGCGCGCGTTACCCTAATTTATTTGGCTTTATAGGCCTGCAGGAGTAGGAGGAGGGTAATTCCGGCTCTCGCGTACAGTCGTTGATTTCGCCGGGCGCGCGCCAGCCCGCTTGGATAATTGAGTCGCCGAGGAGCGCCGATCCGATCAATTCCGAAGCGCAAGCGCGGGGATAAGTGCTGCTCGCTGTTTGGTTATACGTACGGAAGAGCGAGGCTTAATCGCTCGGCTGCCTGGCAATCGGGCTGGGAGGACGGCTGAGGGATGTCTTTCGCTTGGGAGATATTGTTTTTTTATGAATTTTAATGGTTTTATTTAAATTTTTTTTGATAAACTAATTCACGGTTTAGTTCTCGGGTGATCAATTATTGAGATATTTTCATTGTTACTCAAATTTGGGCACTATTCATAACAAAAATAAAAACAAAATCTCAACATTCCGATAGCTATTATCAAAACGCCTCCTCCCACCCCAATTCGCCAATTCAAACAACTCTACACTTCCATATAAAATCTCGATAAAAGCAGATTACACCGATACGCGCCAAGCCTCGGCCATAATTAAACTCGCGCACATACCTCTATCGCTCGCCTCATACATCCGTAAATTGAAAATAAAACGGCCGCTTACACGGCGATCCGGTCGTCCGATAAAGCGAGAACGCGTGTTTCCCTTTTCCCTCGCGGATTTTCGCCCAAGACTCGTCAGCTCGTCTTGTGCTCTACACGCCTCGTCGTCGCTTAATTAGAGACCTTTTAACGAGAGCTCGCGCGCGCGCCTTTCCAATATACGAATTGAGACATCTGTTTCCCGGCCGATCAAAAGTCCAGAGATGCACGCGCCGAGTGCATTCGGAGATACGTATGTGTATGGACAGGCGAAGGGAGAAAAAGGATCGCGGACAGCTTGCGGCAGCACCTTTTTCCCTTTTTGCAGCGGCAAGCGCATTTGAATACGCTGAATAAACATGAAACTCACGAATCCTCGGAGCCGGAAATGACGCGGAAGAAATAGGAGGTGGCTATATGGCTTGTGGAAAGTGAAATAAAGAAGTGGCACGCGTGTTGGAAGGGAAAGATGGGCAGGTTTGACCGATATGGTTGAGAGGCGATCGATCGGGGATATCTGAGTCTAATTAGACTGGACGCTTTTTTCGCGAATGCAAAGCGACCTTTTGGAGAAGACGCAGCTGTGGTTGAACCTGCTAAGCTCAGAGAAATATTTTATATTTAATAAATACTATATTGGTTTTACATTTTAATTTGCAAAAAAAAGATGATGTTTTGAAATTGATTGTAATCACTAATATTTAGAAAATCCAATCCTTCATTTGATGAGATTAAACATTTAAAATTACGAAAAACTTTATTTATTATTTTTATAAAAATTTTTTTATGGCAAAAGGTTTTACCTAAAAAGTAAATCAGAATAATATAGCCTTTTTCCAAAAATGTGTCCAATTTTTTTTTATTTATTTTGTTTCAAAACTAAGCATTACTGCAAATTGCTGCCTGTTCCTTTACAAGTCACAAGCACTTGCCTCTCTCCTTCCTCCAGGCTTTCATAATCCACTTTTACAGGAACACCGTCGCAATCCCAAAAAAATCCACGCTCATCTCTCTCTCCTCTCTCTCCCTCCATCTACGCAATCCCCGCGACCGATCCATCCTCTCGGCGGGTAATTATTCGCGTCGTCGCACGCAGACCGCAATCCGTTAGACCGCCACGATATCGGATCTCCTCGAATCGAGATTAAGTAGCGATTTAGCGATTTACACGGGCACTGCGAGTACACCGCGATGTTTACCGTTAAGGCGAGCGCTGCTCTGGCATAACCGAGATATTGGGTAGCTCTCGACCTGTAAACTTTGCAGGCGCGCACGGCTTTCGAAACTGAAGGAGTTATTGCTCTAGGTATAGCCCGCGAAAAGGTAGCTTTTGGAATTTAGCCGGCCTTGTTGCGGAAATTTGCGAACGTGAGAAAAGTCTAGGCTTTCTTCCGCGAGCCTGGATTTTTCGTTTCGGCTGAGGAATTTATCGCGAGGGAGTCTGAAGATTTTGGCTGACTTTCACTCAAATACCAAGCAGAGTAAGCTCCTTGTTTATTTTTAAATCTCACATTTCCTGCTGCATCGAAATAATGGATTTAAATACTCTAAACAAACCAATCAATTTACGTATACTCCCTCCCTTTTGTCCCTTGACGCACGCCTGCATCCATCTCCGACGATCGCGCCTGGCCATAAATCACGCCGATATCAAAGCCAACTTTATGAAACAAACGAATAAGAGTAAGGGAGAAAAAATAACGACACGCACGACTCGCCGGTACTTCCACTTCCAGCCCGATGACATAACTTATACGCGCGTTTCCTCAAGCCCGCGCGGCGATATTTACGATTCGGTGCCGCCGAGGGCACAAGCATAATGCCTTTCTCCGTCGGCGCGCGCACATCCGTGGATATCAGTCTTCCTCTCGGCGCATATCTTCGCGATCTCGCGCATTTTACGTGCATATGCGAGCGTTAGTCTCTCTTCCGCATGATGGAGCCCACGAATGCTTTAAGGGGATGGAAGGTTCAAGTGTCATTGTCCGGTGACGTTTTTGGTTTTGAAGTTTTAGTTCCTTGCAGCTGTCAGACGCGCTAATCGTTACAGTTGAAGAAAGTCATTAAAGGGAGAAAGCCTTCGAATTCTGTCCTAATATTTACGCGGTCGGCCTCTAATTTATCACGAACCGATGAAATCGAAACTTTTTTCCCGAGTCCTACTCTACGATTTGGGGCGGCACATGCGAGCGTAGACATTCAGCTGCAGGCGCACGCGCGCGCCGAATTATTCAGATGTATTCTGTCCCTTCTATAACGAGCGGATTCGAGCTGCTACCGCCGTCGTAGCTTCTTTTTTTTCTCGCATGATGCGCCGCTGACTCCTCCTATTTTAATATTCAAATTCCGCGGCCTGGCTCTCTGCTTCTTTTGTGACCGCGGGCAGGTGTTTAGCTCGAGAAATTAGGTTTCTTTTTTTTTGGAGGCTAGTGGCTGGTCTATTATCTTTTCTTGCACGGAAGAATTTTATACTTATCGATAGAATTGTGGATAAGATTTTTTATAGATTTCCGTTTATGTGAAAAACATGAAAATTTTCACTCGAAAAATTAGTGTTACTAAATTAAATCAAACTTTTGAAAACTTTTAATAGAGAATAAAGTTATTGATTTAATCACTTGGGCCATTTTAATTCACATAAAAATTACAAATTAAAAACTTCAGTCTACCAAAAAACAGCTTTCAGAATACAGCAACATCAAACCCAAAAAACTATATTCAGAAACACACATATACATTCCACTCTCCCTCTCGCCTTATTTCGTCATCCAAAGCTCTCTCTCCCTCTGTCTCTCTCTCTCTCTCTCTCTCGGCGCGCGCGCTCACTCGCAGTGATAAATTTCAATTACTCGCGCGACACGCGTGGAATTCCGACTCGGCGCGCGCTCGCGTATTGCACACCTATCGCGCGAGCTCGAGGAGGCGCGATCAATTCTAGCCACCCGCGGCGCCCGAGCGCGCGGGTCTTTATCAAGCCGGGTTTTTGCGCGCTAAAAATTTTGCCAAAAAATCGGGACGGAGAAGGATTGCGGCCTTTGGAGAGGCGGAATTATTAGCTGCGGCTGGTTTTGATATTTTAATCCGCCTGCGGTTGCCGAGTGGATTGCGATTGGCTGTACTTTGTCTTTGGATAGCTGAGCGTGGCTTGTTTTGTTCGAGTTGGATAAAACGAGTATATGAGAGTTGTGGGTGTACGGGGCCAGTGGATTTTGGTTTGTTCGTTCGATCTGTCTACGATATGAAATATTTCAGGAGCTGAGATAATAATTTACGTAATTTTTGCGGTCGGTTAGACGTTTTAAGAAAGCTAAGAAAAAACTATGGCCGAATTTTAATTATTTTTTGTCTATTAAAATCGAAAATATAGGAAAATGTATCGCCAGTCTGTTGATATTGTTAGCAAGGGTTGGAAAAATGTTAGATCAACAGTTAGCAATACATTGATATCTAATATTTTGTCAATTATACATGGACAAAATGTATTTTTGGATCTGCAATGATTCAACAAGCCATATTTGAAATCCGCGGCTAATATTAAATAAATCACTAGAAGATGGGCGGTATTTGGAACTTCTATTTTTTTCCAAAGAATATCATTGTAAAAATTCAGCTAAATCCATGATTCAAAGTTTCATACGTCCTTTGTTATTTTTATTTAATAAAAGTAAAATTATAAAATTGCCTAATTACATTTACTAGACTACTTAAAATTCCTCAAATGAGTTTATGACTACACTCTAAATAAGAACTTCCTCAATTTTTCCAAGTATTTCTCTCAGTCCAGAGAAGCTTCATCAACCCCTGAAAAATGAAGCCATACCAAAATTGCCTAATACCGTGCCAGCCAGAATCGCGGCAAAGCCCAAGCGCAGCAAAACTCACAGTTACGCCCAAGAAATTAATGCGCGCTCGCTTCTCGCGCGACGCGTTTATCTTCGCGACTTCGCGGAAAGCCGCGTGGCTCGGTGACACAGCGAGGGCAGGTGCTCTTGCCCCCGTGACGGATGACAAACTACCGATCGGGAATGGGTGGACACGCGTGTCGCGACGAGCGTTCATTCTTAGACGCACGCGCGCAGCGAGCTTGAATAAAGTGATCTCTGTTTATTTTGGGTAACCCTTTCGCTGCTGCCAGTGACTTTGGATATCTCGCTGGTGATGACGACCGAGGGGATATTCTTTTTCTGAGCTGCGTGATTATGGGGTTACTGAGATTAACTTGTTACGATATCTGAGGAGTTGGTTTATTTATGGTTTTAACGCTGGTGATATTATTAGTTGCAGGACTTGTGTCTTTACGCGCGGTAATTCATGTCTATCATTACGGGAGCTTATAATTTAGTATTTACTATTTAAAAATATAGATATTTTTGTTTTAGAGAGCAAAAATAATCTCCAGTTTTTTTTTTATATAAAGTTTTTGTAAATCATTCATGAATGTTAGAAATATGAAAAATTCGA
>UELX01001593.1:0-41267 GCA_900480035.1 Eupelmus urozonus | reverse complement strand
GGGGGGGGGGGGGGGGGGGGGGGTGTAGGTGGGTGGCTCGAGCACACGGGTTGGTTCGATCGTCGAGTTATAAAAGTCGAAAGTCAATGGCGGGCAAGCCAGTTAGAGTCGAAACTCGACAGCAGCCGCCGCATGCAGCCCAGCACGATGGCGTCGGTCTGACAACTGCATTCTTACTTTCTGCTTGTGTTTTGTCTCGAATTTTCTGAATATATTATTATAACTTTGTGATCAGTCAGTGCGCGTTTACCAAAAATGAAGAAATCACCGCTGAGCACTCCAGGCGGTGGCAACTTTTTCAGGGGACGCGGCGGTGGACGCGGACGTGGTAGAGGTTATGGCTACAACAACATGCGCAACGACAATGACAATTTTTATCGGTTCTCCGGATCTAACAATTCGCCGAACGAGTTTAACGGCGACATGATTCCTCTGAGTTCGAGTTCTCCGAAAATAGGTCATGGTAGGGGAAATTGGCGACAGCAGAATGACAGGCGGGACCAACGTTTTTCGAATACTGGTGTATCAGGTAGTTACAACAACCAGAGGAACAGTTTTCAAGGTAGTCCGGATAGCCCATACTCACCTCAGAAGTTTCAGTATCATAATCAGCAGCAGGGTCGTTTTCGACAGGTAGGTTGAAGTATTTATTTTAATATCAATTGGGTTCTTATTGTTTATTATTTCTTCATTTTTTATCTTATTATTTTCATCTTAGTTACATTAGAATATTTTCGTTTTTCCTAAATTAGCTTTATAGTTAAGCAGAATTTATTTGAAGTTTATAAAATTGAAGCAATTAACTATCAAATACTATACATATCAAAGCAAAAAAAATATTTATAATTTGTTATGCTTATAATTACTATTAATACATATTGTTTTCAGAGAAAAGATAACAATCAAAATAAGAAATTACCAATAACAGAATATATTGATGTAAGAAGTATAGATCGGGATCCATGGAAAGAGTTGGAAAACATGTTAGAAAGCAGTAAGAAAACTAAAAATATTACTGTGGAATTAAACGACAGTTCAGTTCAAATTATTTTGGAAAGAAATGGGCTTGAAGATTCTTCTTCAGATAGTATTTCAGATAATGGAACTATTAATATTAGTAGTAGCTGTGATGATATTAAACAAGGCAGCTCCGTCGACTTACCTATAGACAGTATAAATTTCAGTCAGGATTCTAGTGTATTAAGCGCTAGTGGCACATCACAAAGTGAAACATCGGCTAGTGAAATTACTAACCAATCTCAGAATGACTCTGTTGTCGAAATAGTGAATTAAATATACAAAGTCCTAATGATATTTTGTATAAATTATTTTTAATACTTATAGATTTAATGAATTAAAGGGCGCGGCAGCGCCCTGATATATAAATACTTACAAAATGTACCGTGTTTCTAAATATTACTTAAAAAATTGTACAGGGTACATATATAATGTTTGTGCAATTTTCCTTATGTATATACATTTTATTAATGTATAAATAGGAAAATTATAAAAAATATGTCATTATTTTAGTTTCATAATTTAAATTTCTATATATTACGTTGTAAATATAAATTTATCATTATCTATGTAAAAAACACTTAGACTATAAGTGGCATTAAATAATATTTTTATAAATGTAATCTTACAGTTATTTATAGTATTTCATGAACTTGCTAAAACTTTTAAGCTAAAACATAATAAATATTTATTTTATTATAAAATTATTCATTTAATATTTTAAATTAGTTTATTTATTTGATAATTTTATTAAATTGATATTGAACACTATTCAATATGAGTATGAACATAGATGAGAGGTATTATCTAGTACCAGTCCAGTCGATATCTATTTTTGCTTTGCAGTTTTATATGACTATTTTATGTGGTTTCCTAATATTTATTTGTTATGTGATTAATTCTAAAATACTCTTAATATGATTTAGATAAACCAATCATGTGATATAGAACTGTACAAAATTTTACTTATGTTATTGATCAACTTTTAAAGTTAATTTGATAGACATAATGACATCTCCATAAATAGAAATCTTGAAAAAATTTTTATTCTTGCAGTTAGTAATTTTAAAGAACTAGATCTGAATACATATAAAACAGTAATTCTAATGATAGATAATAATTTATACAAAACAAATATTTTTTCAAAATAAAAACAAAAAAAGTTAATAAAACTTCAGCTAAAATAATATGGTAACGTAATAAAAATAAAGATCTAAATGAAGTTTCTTTAAAAAAAAATATTTACTTAGAAGGAGAATATCGTGTCATCGATGATAGACTCAAACTTTAGAATACATTTTCAGATACTGTAATTGTAAAAACTATTTGTCTATGAATTAACTTGCTAAGAAACTTAAGTTGTGGAAACTTTTAACCGATTTCAAAAAAGAATCTCAATTTGATCTTTATTTAATGCTTGTCCAACGATTATTCTTGAAAGTACTACCGATTCGAATGAATTTTTTTAAATGAAAAGTAATTACCTTTGGTGGTCTCATTTAAATTTCTTAAGGATTGGACCAGTATCGGACCAAAAGTACGGTACCGACTTCAAAAACATTTTCATCTTTTATTCATATATTTCACAAATTATTTCATACTTTTTAATGCGTTTTTCAAAGTCGGGTCTTTTTTTTTCATTTATAGAATTTTTAAAATGTATTAAAAATCGAAAAAATATAACTTTTATATAAAATATCAATAATTTAGTACAGGAAAACTCGAAATGGAGTTTTAAAAATGAAAACGAATCCACAATAACAACAATTATCTCATTCCTTAATTTCCTTTTAAAAAATGACAGAAAATTACTTTTTACACCGAAAACTAGAATACAAAAAGCATATTGTCATATCAAACCTTTTTCAATACATTTGCTGATAAATAAACAGGACGTAAAGCAAATTCTCCAATTATTTGATACCTGTTATGAGTGATATCTTCAAGGTTTTATATCTCAAAATTTCATGTGAGTTGGAATGTTCAAATTGTAGCTTCATGGGCAGATCATTTTTTGTTTTTAATTATCTAATCTGCTACTATTGTTTTTTTCATATTCTTTTTTCTATCTAAACGCATACTTCAAAGTTCAAGTCTAATCACGGTCTACTATGACATTCTCCTGGCAATTTGAATTTATCAAATAGTATTTTCTTCTTCTGGGATAAAATGATCTGAACAAAGCATTATGTCATATTTCTTACAGTAACATTTATTTACATACTTAGATTATTTTCTAAATCTATTTTTCAAACTGAAAGTCGGTTGGTACTAGCTAATTTTTCCTCTTACATTAAATTATAACTATTAATTAAATACTTGTAATTTTGACTATTTGAATTTCCAAACTAGTCTACAATATTAAATTATCGTGTGTTCATATGCAATATGAATAAATTATGTACAGAAATTCTATTTAACCCTCAGAGCACACACTTTTTTGGAACATAAGGCAGAACATTAGGGCTTCTGTACTTTTTGAATTCTGCGATTTCAAAAATAATCATTTGATAAATATGACAAAATTCTTAAAAAAAAAAAAATAAATAAATAAATAAAATGGAACGAAATTTTGTACAAATGGTAGGATTTGTCAAACTCGACTTGTGCTCTGAGAGTCAATATAGTAGACTCTAAAAAAGAAATAAAATTTTAAAATACACTAAGAAAAAGAAATGGAAAATGGATGAAGTAGAAAGCACACGTGGGTCTAAAAAAGAAATAAAATTTTAAAATACACTAAGAAAAAGAAATGGAAAATGGATGAAGTAGAAAGCACACGTGGGTCTCAGAGGCGTGTGTAATAAAGTGATCAAACATTAAATTGAAATATTATATTTTCATAAACTTTTTTTTCATACATAATAATATAGATTGTTTATATAATTAGTTACAAACAAAAGGATTATTGACAATAGCAAAAGATAGAGAGAAAAGGATTGGAGGAGACTTGTCACATACTTTATACATGGATCTTACAAGTAATTAGAAGGAGAGATTTACAGCGACATCAAGGAATTACACAGTAGTTTTATGGGTAGCCCCTATTAATCGTACAGTGGCATATACGTATCTTACATGTTATCGCAATGTTTTTATTTATCTGTCATTCCTCGCGCTGAAATGTACAATATTAGGAAATAGCTAAACGATTAATTACACAAGGAGGTTCAAAAAGTATGTATATATATATATAGGATAGGGGTCCCGAAATGCCGGCGCGTCAAAGCTCCTTCGTATAATCCAAGGATCCCGCACGGCTGCATTATCGCCTTAATTTACAAAGCTACATTCTTCAGTGCATAGATTAACGCTACGTTTATTATTAATAGACTTGACACGTGTTGGTTAACTCGATCAAGATTCTACAAAGGGCTCTGATCTACTGAGGGAGAGAAGCGGATAACAATCTACGGAACTGCTAGAATTATAATAAGGCTCTTAAGGCTAGTTCATCGCCGAAGGAAGTTAATCATTCAATCTACATTAATGATCTTCCTACATACGTACCACAGCATCATGAAGTCAAACGTTCTAGGAGATATATAAGGCTAGCTCTCTTTTCAATTTATTTCATCAGGTATGATCGTTTCATATATAGATTCTCGCCGTTTCGCCGTGCGCCGAATTTTAAGTGCAAGGCAAGTCTGTGTATTTACATCGTCTCGCTTAACCGTGAATCATTACAGGATGTTTTAAGAAGTAAAGAAGCAATTGTTATATACCCATCTCTCGTGGTAATATCTAAAATAGGCTGCCTTATTCAGATTTTTTTAACGATAACTTAACATTAAATATACACAGCTCGACTCAGCAATAATCGTATTACTAAACGCATAATATATACCTGTACAAGATCTAACGAAAACTCTCTCATCGCCACGCGAACAGACCTTGCGGGACACATAGCTCATCCCGCGCTTACACACAGAGAGAGAAAGAGAGACAGAGACGCGCGTCGACGTCGAGAGATCAGAAGAAAGAACGGATAAAGCCCAAAAAAAAAAGAAGAGAATAGAACGCCGGAGAGCTTCGGCGGGGCTGACATATAATAATTGGTAGTGAAGGGTTGTTCGCAGTTCGATTTTCAGAAGTCTTTCGACCTTCAGACTTTTCCCTGTGCGCGCCGGCTCTCTCGGGCTCGAAGCAAAGCGACGTCGGACTTCATTGAATAGCCACTTGAATAATTGATCGAGCCGCGGCGACGTAATCAATATGTGCGCCCGTTCGATGCACCACGTGCAAGGTCCTACGTCACCGATACACTCGCCCTGGCCGTCTGTCTGTCTATCGGAGCCAGCGGCGAATATTCCTTCCTTTTTTTCTTTCTCGTCCTACTCTTTATTTGAGCTGGTTTCCTGTACGTATTCGCGAAGTGTCGAGGGTGTGTATAGCGCGACGTTGCAGCCAGTCGGAGCCAATTGGGGATTCCTCGCGTGCGAGGTTCCTGGGATGTCTGGTGGGCTCGTCGGTGAGATCGGACTTTGTCGATGCTCTTTGTTCTGGGTGCCTTTGATTTTCGGCTCTTTTATGTTTTCTTTATTTTATGCCTCTGTAGTACGTTTCGATAAATGGCCTCTTTTTTTTGCGGTAGGACAAGCCCCGGGATACTAGAAATTTTTATTAATTTATAAAAACTCTTAAGTATTTTGTTATGTTTACGTTGACTAGTTTACTCTCTGCGTTAGTATCCAATTTTATTCTTAAACTAAAGTTTTCCTCATTTTATGCGTAAGATTTCTTTTGTCCGTTCGTAAGGTCGTCGTACTTTAATCGGATAACAAATGATATACATTATTATTATTATTCGTTGACGAAATTTGATAATCTTAAGGTTTTTTTGAGCGGAAACCCGTAGACATCATACCGTCGAATTCGCTTTGGTCCCGTGAAAAAGTGTCAGTAAAGAATCGTTTGAAATATTTTAGCTTTACTAGAAAGTTTTTCTTATTTTCATTGGTGTACATAATTAGTAAATTCACTTTTTATAACTCACATAATTAACAAGTAGTTATTTTAAAAGTGATTACAACTGGAGTTATATTTAGAATTGTTTTTTTTAAACATGTACAGATTAGTTAGTAAAAACTATTTATCTATTAATGAGTGCTCTGAAAGTGACAAAATATTGTCAGAAATTTAACAGAATCTATAGATTAGATAGTTTATTTTTTATAAATTAATTTTTCTAATTAAAAAATCTTTTGTAG
This sequence comes from Eupelmus urozonus, assembly GCA_900480035.1. NCBI lineage: Eukaryota > Metazoa > Arthropoda > Insecta > Hymenoptera > Eupelmidae > Eupelmus > Eupelmus urozonus. The sequence goes on along the minus strand of UELX01001593.1, from coordinate 35,040 downwards.
AAATAGGTGTTTTTTTTTAATAAATGCATCTAGCATGTTCAAATAGCAAATTTAATGTTATAATATTAAAATGGTAGAGACTGTACAATAAATTAGCACCAAACGCGTACGTTCGCGTATATCATCATTTCACTAAAGTTATATATTATGAGTTTTCTGAATTGACTGTTTTGTGAGGCGAAGTAACCATCCTAATGCGACTTTATATTTATCCCAGCAGTAGTGAAAGAAATAATCAATATTTATTAGTCCCTGTCTAATAGGTATGAGTCTGTGTAAACAACATAAATCTAAAGTAGAATTTATAAGAGCATAAAAATTTATTTCTTTTGCTTGCTATTTAGCATTAAATTTTTAACATTAATTCGATTTATTCGACTTAACCTGACACTTGCATGATCTTGCGTTTATCATGTATATTATACAGAGTAAATCAGACAGCTATTATTTCTCAAAGTATACAATCGACAGTTATTATACAATCAATACATATGATATTAATATTTCATTTATTATTAACTGTCAGATTAAAATAGCTTTTATTTAACAAATAAATATGATAGTTATAATAGTAGTTTGACCAACCCTGCATTTTATTGTATAACATTTACGACATGTACCGGAGAAAAATAGATTTTACATTTTTCTGTTAACATTTAAGTAACAAACAGTGCGCACATTTTTCATGAAATTTATACAGCTTTTAAATATGAGAATTCCGTATTTGGTATAGTTTGTTATAGTTTTTATCTGCTGAAGTAAGTACATTAGTTTTCCTCGAACATTTTTACAGCTTTTGGTTTTATAGTTACAGTGCACTTTTTTTAAATCTGTTATTATAAACATGTATTGTAACTTTCGTTTACATATATTATGAGAAATTCTTAGCCTTTCAATAACTTTCTAAACATCATTTTTTTATAATCCTAATCAATTACACATTGTTACACGGATTTGCCTCATTTGTTTTGAAAATTAATACTCTATTTATTTACGCGGTAAATTCTTTGATAAATTGTTGCTTTTGTATTTATTAATAATAATAAACTATTATTAGCACTTATGTAATCAAGTATAAAATACAAGATTGGTAAAACGTTCGTTTTAGACTCACTGATACATATAATCTATATTGTACCGTTGAATTTTTTTTTAGTCAATAGACTGCATAGCCGACCGTTGAAATTGAATTCCCAAACATACTTAAAAATCTATAATGTATAAGTTTCTCTTTACCGGACTCTCTTGTGAACTTTTAATATCTAAGTTCTATATATAATATGATTTGAGACACAATTTCTTTAATTTTTAAAGAATTTTAATTTGGTCTTTTATAATTATTTCTATAAGAACCCTAATAAGTAATCATTTAAATTCACAAAATTGGTAAACTTGTAAGTTAATATTGGTACTGAGGCATCGAAAATTTTCTTAACTTTATTAGGTATTTTTAAAGGTATTTCGTCAATTTATGTTTTTATATTTATAGTTTATTGATGTAAAACTCTACACTACAATAGTTTATAAATAGAACATATTTCAAGAAACTGCTCAATACAGTGTACTTAATTGGGTCACCTTTAAGCAAGAAAATTAGGCAGAAATAAAAAAATTAAAATGAACTTAAATTTAAGTTCAAGGTCATTTGATACGTTTTATTTGGCTTTCATAACAAAAATTAATAAAATAAAAATTTAAAAATAATTTTCAAAAATATCAAATTATGATTTCTATTGTATAGAAAAAAGTAAAATATTTTTGTTTGTTTTACATCAATGCACTTTTATTTCTATATTGGAATCATACCTAGTATTATTTATATTTGTGGACGTCGATCTAACAATGTCGATAGTTGAAAGACACGTTTATACATCGACGTAACGACTACATTATTAACTCGATGGACTTCGTTGTAAATAGTCAAGAAAATCGAAAAAATGTTATACATACTGTATATGTTGCTACATATAGATATGAGCATTAATTCGTAAAGTCTTATAAATTGTTCATTGTATTAAAATTAATTTTGTGATTTTCGTATGCTACGTCAATAATAGTTTATATTTGATGAATATTGGTCGACTGTCCGTATAAAATGACGATATGCTGATATTTTTTATTCGATACTTATACTGCAATAATTAAAGTAGAATGAATCAAAAAAAGAATTGTGAACTGTTTTGCAATATTAATGGCTTAAACTATATTTTTTTTTTATAAACACCATGGAAAAAATTGATCCATGACTAACAGTCTAATTTAAACCCTGCTCTACCAAGCAATAATTATTTTTGCAACCGTTAAAAATTGAATATTTCAAGATAGACAATCGTTGATTATTCTAACAGTAAAAATATCTGTACATTTCCTCGTTTTGTCGCGTAAAAGAATAATTATTTTTCTTTATACGTTCAATAATTGTTATTCTCAATTTAAAGTTATTAGTAAGAAATAAAGTTTGCAATTGAGCATGTTTGGCAAATGATCGCATATCCGATGAAAAATTTTAAAATTTTTACCACGTTCGAAACGATGAAAAAATGCATTACGTCATTTGCATCATTTTATGTCGGTAATAAAGTCCGGTGTATCATGTACGGGACACATGTAGCGCGTATCGTTTCAGTATTTCACATTTATTTTCCATTTTGCAAATAGAACTTTCTATTAGTCTATTACTATATTAATATTTATTTTTTAATAAGTAATTTATCCCATGAATTAAAAAATTTTTTAGCGCTAAGAGTTTTTATCCTTTTTTTCAATAATACTTGCTAAACGTGCACTGGGATTTGAAGGCCTTGCTACGTGCAATGCTTATGGTTAACTATAAAAAAGGACCAAACTGACGTTTGTATTTAACAACATAGGATTAATTTTTATTCATGCTGCAATAGCATTTAAATTTCTATTACGTTGTAAATTTTGACCACTCCACAGTTTCATTTTTCGAAAAACTGCTATTCACGCTACTCCCACTCATCAGCAAACTTTTCCTATTCACGCGCACACACACCATCGGCAATTGGACTGCAAATAACGTCCCAACTCGCCTCGCAAACAAGTCAGCGCGCAATTCCGCGCCCCAACTTGTCTTAATTCCCGCGAAAGCCAACGTAAATTCAACATATTTATCCAACTCCAACAATTTTCAGTTCACATGCAAGACCGTAGCAAAATCCCAGTGCGCATTTCCGGCATTGCGTGCGTAAAATCAAAGCTGCCATGTGCATATTGTCCTTTCTCAAGAGGCATTTCCTTAAACCGGTGGAATGGCGCGTTTAATCTTCCGCGTTACGCAAATGTCTCTCGTACGCGTGCGATTGACGTTTCGGACAGAAAAAAACGAAAGCGCGGAAATGGATAACGCGAGGGATTGTACATCGAGAATGTTTATCTACAGTGGGCGATGATGGGTGAATGGGGTGAGAAGGTACGGGATTGGGATCGGTGATACGTTGTCGATTCGTGATATGCAATGTTTTTGGGGGTATGTAGGGGTTACGTGGTCGACGAGCGATAGGAGTGCGGTTTTTGTAGAATTGACTTTTGGACGAGTCGGCTAAAATATTTTCTCATTTGTTACATTTAAATTTCTGTAATTTGTAAAAAAATTTCAAATTGATTTAAAATGAACAGTCATCACATTAAAAATTTTCTAATTCATTATAAAAAAAATTACTCGTATTTATACAAAAAAATCATTACAATTTTCAAAAAAACCCAATATCAATTCAATTAACCATCGAGAACCAAGTAAATCAAATCCAACATCGCACTCCTCGCTCGCCAAGACAATCGCTTGCGCGCGCGTATATACATGTTTATGCAAACCGAGCCGCAGCCCAGACGTAGGCATAAGCACACGTCCGCACGCGAATCTATATACACGCGCGTCTGTATATGCGAATGTAGAGAGGGGAACGATACGTAGACGGATCAATGGGTCGCGGAATGCAAGATGCGCTCCCGCTGCACCTAGCCGCGAGCGACTATATATATACATATAACATGTGTGTGCGAAAAGGGAGTTAAGGTTACGCTATCGATTCGACTTTAATTTTTTTTTTTTTCTTTACATATGGGACGAATGCATGTAACGCCGAGCTCGCGTCTTAACCACCGAGCAGAAATTCAATTGGGCGCATTGTTTTGTAACTCGCGGCTGTCGCTGCTGTTCTGGATCTATGAAATATTCACTCGCTCCCCGGCGCTGGGAGAGGAATTTAGTCTGCAAGCTCGGGGCTGCGAGAGAGTTTCTGGTTGCGAGGCGCGCCTGACAAATATCATGCAAGATTGATGATGCGCCTGGCTTTTTCAGCGTTTTTCTATAATTACCGACGTTTTTTTCGATAGTAACGAAATTTTGTTTTTTGTAAATGAAATTTTAGTTTGAGCAGTAGCTGTTCATTTTTATTCTTACTTTGTAAGAGATAAATTTGTCCTTTAGGATGAGTAATCTGGGTGTTTTCGTAACGACGCGCACTCGATCACAAGCCCATGGGAAATTTCTGCTCGGCTAAGCGAACGATGAGCGTTACGCGCGATTCCTTGTATCCGCTGTGTGTATTTATTACGTAGATATATCCTATAACGTCGGTATGGCCGCGTCTAGTTAGGCTAAAGCCTGCAAGAGAAATCTGGGGCTCGTTTCTGCGACGATTCGATTTTGAATAATGAATTTTAATATACTGATGAAGATGCAAACTATTTACAGTGACGTTCAGAAGACAATTAATATTTCTTCTCATTAATTGACGATCTAAGCATGACAATTGTATGTTTATACGATATTTGCGTATTTCATTTGTCTAACTCGGCAAAAGTAGAGAGTGCGTACTGAGAAAATTACAAATACTGACAATGTCATGCTTATGTATGTAACCTTATACATTTTAAAATTACTTTTGAATAAAAAATTAGAAAGGACTAATTTGAGCACGTTTCTATTAAACTGACCGCGTGTCTCTTCGATGCTTTTACGTATGCGGAAACGTTCCAAACGATTTTAGCGCACGCGATTTCTACAATTTCGGTTCTTTATTTGATTGAAACGCTTGATAAAAAGTCGCGCGAATTTTATCGAATAAATCGTTATCAGCTGCAATTTAGAGGCCAATTAAATGAAATAACAGTAATTGCTTGCTGAAGGAAATGAGCGTACATAAAATTTGAATTTTCTTAATAAAGGGATTATTTTTAAAATACAATTGAAAATTCTGTCATGTATAAAGATTTGAGAAATAAAAGAATTGTTGAACGATAAATACTTTATTATGCTTTGTAAACAATTTTAAAATAAAGTTGAAAAGTAAAACAAGAATTATTATTGACTCCTTTTTTATGTTTCCCAGTCTACTAAAACAAAATTCTCGAAGCTAAAACAATAATAAACAAACGAACCATAAGTACGCAGTTACTAAAATAAAACATCAATACCCAGCGAAACAAAAGAATCGCAGAAACACTTAAAAAAACATTCCGCCCCAACATCCATTGTAAAAGTAACCAGCAAGAAGCCTTCTCAAATCGCAGAGAACGTCTAGAAACCAGCCACATTAAAAAAAAAAAGCACGAGCAAACGTGCAGAAGGTTGAAAACGTCCGTTTCCTTCCGCAATCAATCACCCGGCTCTCGGTCTGAAACGTTTCCGCAAAAACGGCGCGCGGCAAAACTGCCCGCTGCAGGCCGGCGCTGCACCAGCTGCTTTCGCCCGCGACGCTAAATCACTCGCGTGCAGAGCACCTCGCGAGCTTTTATATATATTTTAATGTTTCGCCTGATTATTTTTTTCCGTCGCAGCCGCGCACCCCAGATATCCTCGAGCTATAGTATCTTCGCCGCAGTGAGACCGTACGTCGTTTATTTTTTTTTCCATTGTTCCCAGAATTTGCTGTATATTTTGCCCCCGCTGTTATGCGTGTACGCGCGACGGCACGAAAGGTATGTGGTTTTTAAAAAGACAGACGCGGGAGGTGCGCTCGCCTTTTGTATACGTGACGCGTTTTTTTTTATTTTATGTTTTTTTTTTTACTTTTACATAGCGCGCTACGGGCGAGCGCGCGTCCCGGACGAAAATTATACACGGGGGTGTATATAGGCGACCGCTCGCTATATAGTTTTGTACATTTATGTACACGGCTAATACGAAAATGGATGGACGCGCTCGAACGCTGGCTTCGCTCTGTAATTAGATTTCTTGGGAAAGTTAATTTTATGGCAATTTTTTATGAGAATTGATCGTTTTGATTTTGTTGTGAGAGTATAAAATACTTTTGAAAATTTTTCCCGCAGGCAACATTAAATTTCTGACTTTAAAGGTATGGCCGCATGTATATAACACTTTGCACAACAGTTTATACAATTTCATCCGAGGAAAATCATGAAAAAGGAGGATTAATTTTGCCGAAGTAATTGAAAAATATTTTCTCACGCGGCGTCTTACCGTTGCCTGCCCCATTCTACTTAAGCCTCGCCAGACCTACGACCCCGCGCAATTTAATCAACTTTAATTCTCCTCCCAAATCTCGATCTACAGCCTCGACGAGAACAAAAAAAACCGAAAAAGAAAACAATATGAAGCCATTCGAGAAAGTCAACGCTCTAGTAGCTTAAAGTAGTCCGAACAAAAGGGGGTCAACAAACCTCGTGAAATCGCGGCCGTTCGCAATTACAGAGCTCGGCTCGGCGGCGCTGCGCGTCCACCGATAAGGTATATAGTAGTTAGTCGGACGGTTTCATAGATATTCGGTACGCGACGAGTCGGCGCGTATATACGTAGGCAAACTTTTTGCCGGCGCATCCCAGGTGCCGCTCTCTGGTACAAGTGTGTGTTATGCACTGCGCGCGCGCGCAGCTCGTGCGCCCCTATCTATTAATCGCGTCGCGCTTATCGCGCTCTCGGCCCCCTTAATAAAGAGGACGCAGCTACTCTCATTCTCTCGCTTGCACTCGGACATTCTGTTATTACACTCGCTCACCAAAGGGGACTAGAATGTACACACGTACGACTTACTTACACGCTAAATGAAATCTCACGCAGTCCGCGATGTTGTTATGCTTGCTTTGCTCTTTCTGCTGTGTATCTCGCTTTTTTTTTGTTCTCTCTCCTTCCCGTTGCGGGTAAAACTAGAACGCTTTTGTAGAGGTAATGTTGTAGTTAGGAAAAATAAATGGCGCGATGAGTTTCGAATGGAAACGATCATTTTTATACGTAATTTCATGTGGCGATTGCGTGAGTTTTGCGAACGTTTATTGAGAGATTTGTACGATACATTTTTTAAAATTCAATGTCTGAGAATTTGCGTGCTCCAGAGAGACTGTATTGTAGTCGTAACAATTTTGAAAACGATATACTTGGCGCATTTAGAGTTTTGATAATATGAAAAAGAATGTACAACTTATACGCCTTTTGTAATCCACATTTTTATATTAATATTTACACAATCTGACCCATCAACACACACCTAACACTATTTACTTACGTAACGTCAGTATATATAATTACTGTACAAAGCCTTAAAATTACTTGTCTTTGAATCGAGAAACAAAGTCTTAGACCAACTTATTCGACAAAACCAATAGGAATCTTAAAGATAATACAGAAGAATAATAAAATCGAATCCAGATCCAAGATCACGTATAAAAATGAGAGTTGCACGCGAACGTTACTATAGAACTGGAAAGAGACGCAAGAGTCTCGGTTCGATGCCTTTTTAATTCGGTACGTAACGCATCAGCTTAATCGTACAAGTCCTCGAGTAAGTGCTCTTACCCTCGCCACTTGAGCTCCCTTTCTTTCTCTCTCCCCCAACTCGCTAACGTTCGAGGGAGCGCTAAAGCGCGCTCTTATAAAAAAACACAGCTGCGGCACTGTCTACTTCAAAGTGTCCTCTCTCACATAACCGCGTATCACCTCAGCGAGCCTCCCCGTCCCGAGCCTTATATATCCGCAATATATATTACCTCGTCTCAAGTCCTAAAAAACTCGGCTCCGGGACAACGGGAGAAGAGGAGAAAGAAGGGCTGTCAAAGAGAAATCCCCGTCTGTGAAAAGCTTGCAAGCACGACGACGCGCGCAGGCTTGACATATATCACGAGTTAAACGAGGAGCTCCTTGGCAAAGGGCGAGGCCGCGGGGGAGTCCGAGGACGAGTCACCCCCGGCGAGCAAACCCTACAAGTAGTCGTCGGCCCTGTCCACCTCGTCGGGCGGGCTCGGCTCCGAGACGCTCAGGATCGGCAGGCCAAAGTGCTGCGGCTGCTGCTGTTGCTGCTGCTGTTGCTGGATTTCCTGGTGCTCGTTGCTGCGTGGCCGTGCGTATTCGCAGCTGCGCGCGTGGCGCTCGATGCCGTCGTGACGCCGGTGGTGGTGATGGACCAGGGGTGGAGGTCGACTCGCGCCGGGGAGCGAGCAGCGCGGCAGCTGCTCGGCCAGCTCGCAGGACCGCCTGTAACACCTGCACGGACGCACGAATTTCACGTGCGCAATGGGATGTAGTTGAGAGTGCTCGCTTTTTTTTGGGTTGGTAGTATGGTGATTAGGCTGATTAGAGATGTGTGCATAGAGGTTGATTGCTGATTGCGGCTGCTTTTTAGTTTGGCGATGTATAGAGAGACACAAACAGGCAGTGGCAAGTTGGCACAAGCACAGCCGCGGGAGCTTTCTTTTTGGAGGGTGGGGGAGGTGAGGGTAGACGTTTCACAGTTTGGTGGCTGGAGGAAGCTGGCTGGGGATTTTTTGAGGCGATGCGTCGGCTGGGTTTGACGTTTCAATTGGAGGTCGGGATGGTAAGCTTTAGTCGAGAAAATTTCCGATCAATGGAAATTTATACTGTGTTTTTGTGTGATTAATATGTTATTATCATGAGCAAGAAGAAATTATTTCATCAGGATAGATACGATTGCTTTTATTATTTTTTTAGGAGTACGTTAAAACTAACATTTTGATAATTTTATAAAATTATACCTAACAGTATTTTTTTTCTCAATTAAATACTTTCGAAAAAACATTTAGACTATTACTTATGCGAAAATCATCTAACGTTTTATCAATACCTAAAGAAATTATTGTTTGATTTTGAATGGAGGAAAAATGGCTTGATTTATGACTTAACAAATCAAAAATTTTTGTTTTCTATTCAAAATCAACTGATTAGATAATTTTTAATTTCTCATAAAATCAGTTTTTGTAGACAACAAATCGAATAAAAATGTCTAATAATGTTTCACCTTATTAATATAGGTTCAGAAGTTTAAGAAGGATAATATTTATCACTTTCATAATTTTTTAAAATATTGTATAATAGCAATAACAATTTGTTTTCTTAAATAATACGTAAAATCCATAAATATATTTCAATACTTTATATTTAACTTATTCTAGTTATTTCGAAAATAAATCCAATGATTCACTTATATTAGAATTTATTATAGTTTCTATTTTCATAAATCATTTCACAGATTCCAACTTTAAATACTTATTTTCAATAATCTTTGTAATAAAAAGTATTAATCATTATAAAACTATCTCCAGTAGTACACTGATAATGACAAGTTTTTTCACAATTCACAATAATAATATATAAATACTATGTAGAAATAGTTAATTTTCTCGACTAAAGTAATGCTCACAATTAATTTGCGTACAGCAACGTGCAGCAAAATCGTAAAATGAAAAGGCATTGAATAACGAGCGTGCTCTATAACGCAACTACAAGATTCGTTGTTTAATTATATAGGTAAATGGCATTACATCATATAAATATACATCGATTGGCACGGCGTACGTTAAAACAATTAGGTACCTTTGCGTTTGAGAAATAATATTAACAAACATACACACTTTGCACAATCATATCATCATGCACAAAGAAAATAATTTCAGAAAAATTATTTAAAAATTTAATGTTTATTTTACAGAGACATTACTCTATTTAATTTTATGTTTTACATTTCAACGAATAATGAATTTTTTAAAATTTTTCTAAAACATTTTTCATTGTGATTAAATTGTTTTTTTCCATTTATCTTTGTGTATAATATCAGAATGCAAAACTCTTTAAATCTTTATAAAATCATTTGTGATACTATTTTACCATGAAGAACAAAAAAATATTTTCATAAAATTGAATCTATTTTATATTAAAATAATTATGTGAAATATTTTTCGATTTTGGAAAGAAACAATAATTATGTTCAGCTTAGACGTGGGCACATCGTAAATTCAAATAGGTAAATTTAATCGACAGCACCTCATAAAAATATCAATAAATTGACGTTGTCAACAACAATATAACCTACATAGTAGACTTATGATGCATAAACATTAATAAATAATATATTAACATCAACATTAATAGTGTTTAACGTTGTTATACGATTTTTTAATTTTAATTTTAGATTTTGTAAATTTGTGGTAACAATTAACATTAGCATATGATGATTCAAAAACATCGAATATTATCAATAACATTTGATACATCAATAACAAAAAGAGAATAATAAAAAGTTCTTTTAATATCGAACATTTATACACAATATTACCTATTGACCATATAATGCCTACGTCCTTTCAAAAGCTTTTGGAAGACTCCTAAAAAAGACTACTTTTTAACTTTTGGGAATTGCGCCACATATACTGCGACGAAATAACAACATCAATGACAACACGTGACATTTTGCTAATGAAAAATACTAAAAAATATTGAAATATTTGTGGATATTATTTCAAAGCACTTGCACATGTAATTCTTTTTCACTTGCCATTCAAAATAGCATACAAATATTATAAAAATAAAATAAAAATAATTGCATTATGAAAAGAATGTGCAAATTCAAGCTGACTTTTTATAATTGCACGTAGAAATGTGTTTAATTGATTAATATTATTAAATATTAAATATAGATACAATGAATCACTTAATAAGAAATTTGTATGTAAATTTAAAGTATATAATTTAAAGTATGGTTCGATGACATTCTGCTAACAATATCGAAATTTTTTTAAAATCACGGTAGTATGAAGAAAATTTCTTTAATTAAAAATCAAAAATAAAACAACCTACAGACAGTACCCAGTTTATATATAAAAAAATGTACGTCGATAAGATAATTACATAGATATGAATATTATAATATTTATACGTATCATTATTATTTGCATAAATGTAATGAATCTTGAAATGGATATTGGCGATTTATAGGAACATAGATTATGAACATGTTCACTCTTTTTAACTTTGATTTTTAACAAATAATTAACGGTATATTTGATTTCATATATAAGTATATATATATAAATGATTATTATTGCTGTAAATATATGATTATGAATCGATATCATTAAACTGTTGACCCTAACCCATCTCGTTAAACATGGTAGATGAACTTAATTAAAGTACCGTGAAAGTTTAAAATTATCAGAATAAACTTTTTTAACAAAACAGTTATATTAAATATTTTACAAACATATTTTTATTATAAAAGAAAATCAATTAAACGTCATTTCCATCAAAAAACTTGACTGAAATGACAGCTAACATAAACTCAATAAATCGAAATATGCAACAGAAGAAATAACGTGAAACTATACGTATACTTAAACAAAAAATCGCAGTAATAATACATACTAATAACAATAAAAAGGCACGTGGTGACGTAACTCAAAACTAAAATAAACCAAAACAATAATAACAAAGAAAAAATTACCGTAAACAATTCGATAACAGCGCAAACTTATAATAGTCAACAGTAAAACACAGAAGTGAAAGCGAGACAGAGACGACTGTTGTTAAAAGATTAAATATAGAGAGGGAAGAAAAAATGGGGGTGGCGGATAATGATGGAGCTATATAGATAAGAGATATATGCTCGCCGAGTCTTCACCTCTCCTCGACGGAAGCCGGCTGCCTGACGGGGCAGCGCACGTACTCGCGGTTGCTCATGCCGGCCGCGCGCCAGCCGGCGAACCGTCTCGCCGCTACCGCTGACTGGGCCGTGCTCGCCGTCGGTCCGGCTATCATCACGCAAGGCTGGGTCGACGTCGAGCTTGCGGCCTCGGCGATGAGCTCTCTGCAACAAAGTGTACATTGATTACCTGACACGCCGCGGTCTCCAGAGTCCTAGTGATCGCTGACTATGTGCGTTATGCGGAGATGGCTCGACCTGGTTTTGGGGTTGTCTCGAGTTGAGGGGAGGATGGTTTGAGAGAGCTGGTTGGATCGTGGGTATGGCACTTTTTTTATTGACGATTTTTTTTTATTGCTAAGTATTTTATTTTTGAGGTTTTAGATTAAGAAGTAGTTAACGCTGCAAAATGTCCTGGATATTAAAGTGCTAATACTTTAGGAAAGTGAGAAGATAATTAAACTTTGTGAAAAATGTTCATCTCTAGGTATTTAAGGGAAGAGCTTTATAATAAGCTAGTGAAATTTTGATGACCTTCCTTTACTTGAAATTGAAGGCAAGTTTCGTACATTTTAACAGCTATTTTTGGCAGTATGCCATTAAGTTTTAGGAGGTCAAAACTTTTTTGACCACATATTTAATGCACTTTATGAATATCTAAGGGTGACGTATACGTACGGAAGTGTAAGTTTTAAAATGAATGATACCCGTGCCGTTCACATTCTGTACGTGAAAGAATTATCTCTTCGCTGGAGTAGAAAAAGTTGGACTTGGCTTGGCGTCTATTTAGTACATAATGCGTGTCATGTAAATTCATGAAGTTTATTTATAGTCTTTTTTGCTCTCTCATCAACTATGCAGATTAAACTTTTTTAATTCTGTACTTTGCGACCTCTGTTAAATTCGTTAATAAGAAAAGTGCCATATTTTCACTGATTAATTCATTAACGCGAATATCATTTTTCATTATTTTCTTATGAAAACTTTATCTCTAAAATAAAAAAATGGAATAGGTATATATTACAGTTTAAAACATAAACATAAATTAATTGAAATAAAATTAATATTTCAGAAGGAAAGGAAATTTATTAATAATCCGTCATATTTTTAATATAAATAAATGGTGAAATGAGTGAAAAGGTTGATTTAATAAGATATTTAATCTGCTTCATTGATTTTGTACACTTCAAATAATTATTTCAAGTTCGTAAATTTTAAACCTGATTTATAAAAAATGAAACAATATTAAGATGTTCTTCTCAAATAAAATAGTAGTGCTGTCTATGAATTTAATCTCCAACGTCGTTAGGAACATTTATAAACATCAAAAAATGTTGTAAGTTTTTGTTTACTACTCACTTTCGCAAAATTTACTATTCTCAAGAGATTCTGAAAAATATATTTGAAATTTGAAACATTTCCACATATATATACATCAAAAACAATTACATATAATTAATAATAAATCGTATAATTAACTTGATATATTCAAGAAATAACAAGATGCAGTAAAAAAAAATTATAGTAAGGATTAGGAGGTTGAATTCTGCGGTTTTCGTCGAAACATATGCCGTATGTATGCTCAACACTCCGTGGGGAAATCGCGAGATCTGCAGTCACTACGAAATGTCACGACTGCCATGGTAGTTGCAGTGTTACGACTTTAGATTTCGCTTTCAGGAGATAGAATTCTCATGGGTAAGGATATTTTTGGAACTTAAGATAACTCCATTTCGTGCGCAAAGTTTGTACATGAATATAATATGTAATTATTTTAGGAAACATTACATAAAACATTGATTAAACTTTTACATATAACAAGTAAATGTAAATTTGTTTATACATGAAACATTTAAAATTCTGATTAAGTTTATATTTTCTATTTAAAAAGAACATCAAAACGTATTCTTTAAGGCGCTCGTGCAATTAAGCAAAATATGCATAAAATGCAAATGTAAAAATGCATCATATTAGTTCAATATCGTCAAAATAATTCGATAATTATGCTTTTAAAAGATTTAATTTTATGTTTTTAAGCGTATACGTAATTATATAACTAAAATACGTAAAGTGTAATGAGAAAAATAATCAAACATCAAATGCGATTTTATTTCAATCAATAAAATCAATGAAACGGTACGAATAATTTTGAATCCCGAAAAGCAGTAAAATATATGATACTCGATTCCAATCAGGGTGATGACACTAATGCATCGATTCCAGTTATTTTCACTATGTTGAATATTCATCAATGTACAAATTTTCAAAAGGTAACATCTTCCGTTAAAAGTGATAAAAAAGATTTTCGCATATTACTATATCAATTTGAATGCAGAAATCAACACTAGATCAGAATATATTTTCGCCATCTTTTCAAAAAGTAATTAGAGGACGGTCAAATAAAACTCTTATAAAAATTGCTCAAACTAGTACAAAAATCCTCTGAAAACCGATGCATCACATCACCACTATCATCCCACCCCGATCATAAAAAAAAAACAAAAAAATTACCTGGATGACTGCCGCTGAATAACTCCAGAATCAAATATCACCGCCTCGTTCTGCGCCTTATCAAGACTACTCTGCCTCGTCTCGGTGTCGTCGCTCTTCTCCTCGCTGTCCTCCTGCTGGCTCGACTTGAGGAAGTGCTCGCGATCCGCCCGGTCATCGTCCTGGCTGCCGTCCTCCCGTGGGTCCGAATTCTGCCGATTGCTCGAGGCCAAAGGCAGGTTGTCTGCACTGCGAACTTTGCGGCAGAGCCGCGATGTGGATCCGTGCCGGCGCAGGAATTCCTAGAGTGGAGTGCAAGCACGAGGTTCTCTTATTCAGGTTAAAATGAGCTGTCGTCGGGCTTTTGATCACTCGCGGTTTGCTTTTTTTTTTATTTTTACAGGGCTTTTTTTGTACACATCGGTTTCAACTTGTATGTACATACGATGGTATACGTATAATGTAGACTTTTGAGAGGTTTTTACAAGTAGGAGTTATCGAGCTACTTGAAATGCAATTTTTCCTTTCTCTTTTTAATTTTTTCTTATTTACACTATTTTGCGTGGAAGGAAATAAATAAGTTTACCAGTGGGTATAGAAGATACTGAATTAATAAAAAGTTGTAACCTACTTGCTTCGCGACGATGTATGTTCGGTGCGGTTAATATTTACATAGTAGGTAGAATACTATGCATATTGTAGGAGGGATTGGATTACAGCTATATATATCTACCTTGCTTCGTGAACCTCTTTCATATACTTTATGAACTTCAAGGTTATCTCTTCCAAGTTTTACTGCTTTACAAAATTAATATTCAAAAAGCTCTATACCCATTGGCTTCCAATATTAATTTTTGCAAAAAGTTCAAGTAATTTCTTGTAAGCTTAAAACTAATCAGTAATTGTACGGCATAGCATATAACATTCATTTTACTGTAATAGAATAAGAACACACTTATAAAAGTTTAATTACACTGTATCGTAAGGCTATTTTTTATGATGATGATTTGGACATACACAATGATTTATGTATTTTTATATACTTATATACACACTTATCAAACTTGGAGGGTATAAAATAAGTAAGGAATAATACAACCTTACGTTATTACTTCAAATATTCTCGAAACATAGAACAGTAATAGGAAAATTCAAATAGAAAAATCTACCAAAATTGCAAAAGTACATGCAATTTAACTGCTGCATCAACTCACTCTGTACTATGTTACAATTCTGTACAATCTTACAATATTGGTCGAATCTTCTAAAAAAATAAAGCAGAATAACTCAATAATCAAATACATTCACTGAAAAGGTATATAAAAAAAAAAAGAAAATCAACGACAGACATCACGATTACAAATCTAAGATATCAACAGATTAACATAATTTAACAACACATAAATAAACCACATACCTACATCATAAACCGGCGAGAATTCGCCAAAAACCATTAACCACACTCGATACGTCATCCAACAAAGTCCCAAGTAAACCAACAACCCTTCGGTTACAAAAACAAGGCCGCAAGTACGCCCGGAAACTCGCGCGCAAGAAACGAGCCGGAAAAAGTCGTTGGCTCCCGCGCGCCCGCCTCTCCACTGCTGTCAAAAGCAGGCGCGGGCCGCATAATCGGAAAAGCCGCAGCGAGCAAAACCACCCCCTCCCCCCTTTTCCTGTGTTAGAACGCGTGCGTTGATTATGCGGCTCGAGGGGGTCATTTCCGAAATCGCGTGTATTTACGTCGATGAGCGCGATTTGGCCACAGGCTGCGGTCGCCGGGGATACATGTATATATGGCGCCGCGGTTGCTGCGTTTCTGCCTTTGCGCCGGTATGCGTTTCGAGTTTCGAGAGCGGCTGTGTATGTACTTGGTTGAAGGGGAGGCTGCGTTATAGGTTCGCTTGGATTCCTCGAAGGGCTGCCGAATTAGCGAAATATCGGCAGATTGCTATTCGGACGTTTCTGCTCGTTCGGCTGGTATCCCTAAATTCGATGCTGCCCGGGCCGGATTGCTGGATTTGAAGTCTGTTAGCGGTGGATTCCGACGGTACGGCTCTTTGTGGAGGTGTTTGTTCTTGCCGAGTTTGCGGGCTTATTGCCTCTGTGTTTGGCTTGGTATTTGAGTTTATTGTTAGCGAGTGATTTTATCGTTGTTTGGCGGTTACGTTGTGTAATTTGGAGGTATGGAAAATAAATTCATGAAGAATTAATAGTGTATAGTTTGGTTAGTAACATGTCCAGTAGATAAAGTCCGAGTTCGCTAAGACGCGCCATTGAATGGTTGAATAATACCTTTTATTGTTATCAGTCTTATTGTAATTTTCGAAATATGTTTCACTAAAAGTAAAGATAATTATCGTTTTATGTTATCAGTAACAATAGAATATCATTTACAAAATCACTTTTCAAAAGTGATTATTTTCACGAAATATTTTATCATTTATTTTATACAATAAATTTTACAATGAAATTTATTTACAGTATGTCTTGTTCAAACTTAATAGAATAAAGAATTAAATGTGTAAATAATTGGCTGATATAATGCAGAAGTAATAATAAAAAGTGCGATATATAGTAAAAGTGTTATAAAATGCTCTATAAGCTTTATTTATTAAAAAATATGTAGCAGTGTTATCATTTTATTTAACATTCATAAGAAACATTAATAATTATAAAAATGTAAAAATGGATAAGTGATTTAAGCATAAAAGCATTGCTTTTTACTTACTGATTGACTTTACAGATTACTTACTGGTTTTGAATACTCTGTAAATATCTATTAAGCTGGATACAACTTTAAGGCGTTATTACAAATTCAAGAAAATGAAATTTAAATACGCTTAAATATCTACTGAGCTGCAAATTGTTTGTGAAATTTTTATAAGCAAAAACTAATTTTCGACACTTTTTAAATAACTTGAGAAATAACTGTATAAATTTCTATTCAAATTTTAAATGTTCAGTTTTACTTATTTAATAGAAGGAAATCCCAAGAAAAATAATAACAGTCATCTGAAATTCAAGTGATTCAACTTTTTCTTTATAGACTTTAATGTCCGTTTAATACTTTATGTAGATTTTTCCATCTTCTCGTTAACTAGTAGCTAAAGTTTGTAACTTTGCTTATTAACTAAGCGATTATAAAAACATCGCTGTTATGACTTACAGTACAAGCGAACTGAACTTGGAATTGTTTTTTATTGATTTTATAAATTACCATTGAGGCCTATGTTTGCAATTACTAGACAATTGAGTGTGAAGTGTTTTTATGTTTTGTAATAAGTAGACAGAAATGTATCGCGTATTATTAAGATACTTTTATTGATTTTTTTTAAATGGAATACAATCTTATAGAACGCACCTCTGTGCTTACAAGTATTTTGATTTTATGGATGTAACTATAATTTAAGATAATATTCGACTGCACGTGTGCGTACTAAAAATTTGTAATACATAATTATTTTTGTTAATTTATATTATTTTTTCATACATTATATAATTGTAAAATCTACGATTCTTTTGGCCAGTTGAATTCATGTATTTCGTCAAATTCACAACAGTAGTTACTGCTAGCACTTAAGAGGTTAACATTTAACAGCAGCCATGAATTCACTTTGTTGATTGTTCCTTCAGATACCGGTGAGACAATCAGAGGCGTCGTTCCGACCTACGTTAACACGGATTTTATTATTATGAAAAGAAACATAAGAAAAACAGTTTTTGTTTCAAATTAAGTGCTTTTAGATTAAAAATTAAGGAACAATATTTTTATACGCGTTAAAAATAACTATAAAATTTACTTTACTTTTAATGTAAAAATATTTTGTCGTTTATCTAATTCCAATTACACCCTGAATTTAAGGTACGAATTATTCTCTGATATGGAATGTAACTTAAACAAGTTAAATTGACCGACAAAAAATTTTTTCATTACTATATTTTTTGGTCATATTAAACTACGATACAGCAGTAAAAGTTTGCACTGTGTTAAAATATTTCATGGCATACAACTTGAATCATAATTCAATAAAACTACAGGAATTAGTCTTGACAGTTTTTACGAAATTAGTAACCAAATCATTGTGCAGCTAGTAACTATGATATTCTACATTAATGAATGTTGAAAATGCATTACTACCCCGCCTAACATAATTCCAACACCTATACACCCGATTCTTCAACAACAAAACCACACTCATCAAAAAGTAACCACGTCCCCGCAACCAAAAACCTTGAATTAACTCCCAAGCGCCACGTGTGCCTCTCTCCATAATAGCTGTCAACACGAAAAATTAAAAGAAAAAACCAACAAAGTAAAGTTCCAAGCAAAATGCAAATTTAATACTAACCGCACGCGAAGAGACTCATTTCCCCTGTAACCTTATACAAATCTAACCTCGAGCGCAATAATCAGAGCAGTCGGCTCGGCACACAAAAGAGCAGCGCAAACGCGGCCCGCGTATATCCACGCATTAGAAAGCGCTGGATGGCTCGAGGAATGCTCTAGTCTAGCTGCGCTCGCGCTGCGGCTGGCGTATATCTGCCCGGCGAAGTTATATCGATCCCCCTCCGAGCTCGCGGTTGCATTACGCCTCTGGCCTTGAACTTTAGCGTCGACGGCGTTCGTTTCGCGTCATTACTGATTTAAGTAGACGAGCGCGACGTCGTCGTCGTTGCGCTCGGTATAATGCCGCAAAAAGGGGGACACGCTGGAAATTGAATTTCGTTTTTGGCGCCTCCGTGCGAGTGGTTAAAATTTTTACGACGCTTCTTCTGACGTCACGAGCGCGCGGAGGGCTGCTACTTTTCCGAGATAAAAAGTCATTGCTCCGCGGGAGAGTGAATTTATGAAGTTTCGTAGCGGAGAAGAGTGGAGGGTGGAGCTTGCGGCTGGCGATTGTTGGTTTAATTTCGACGGGCACTACTGAGAGGTGCATTGTACTATTAAATATGCAGGGATGTTAAATAATAGAACGCAAGATTTGATGTACGTAGATATTGCATTTCAAGCACTCAGCCTAGTAAGGTGCTCATGTTTCTACACTATAAAATTTAGAGCTCTCAAATCTAGTAGCTTGTTATTTGGAGAAATTTTTTAATTTTAATTTTTTTTATTTGAAAATAATTTTATTGATTTAATAAAAGATAAAAATACTTTAATAAGTTTTCCACCGTTAAAATGTAATTAGCTCGGTTGGTTGGCTCTGAATAGATAAAATAGTTACTCTATAATTTAAAGTTATTTCGAGCTTTAAAGTTATATCAAACAGCTAAGATTCACGCTTCAAGGTATCGAAATTTGATAATCTGCTTATTGCAAAGTTTAAACCTGCGTTGAAAGTTCCGAATGAAAAGTACAACTAAAACTATCAAACGTATTAATCCAACTGAATTCTGCCACTAATAAACACTTCTAACAACAAGTCAATCTTACAAAAGTTAACCCAATACCAATTCCCATTAACGAGCTCTATATATCAACTTCTAAACTAAAAAAAGCTCGAGAAAGCGTCGCAAGCTCAGAAGCTCCGCAAAGTTCGTCAGCAGTGCCGTGATCACATACAAACCCCAAGAGAAATCAAAAAAATATATCAATGAAAAGATCGCCGGCACCGCCACGAAACTTTACCAAACTATCTGTCTCCTCGCCGTGCAACCACGTCGTATCAGGATGGGGTAGAGGGTAGGACTTACCTGCGACAGGAAGCCGGCGACGTCGATGGCGCTGTTAACGCGCGGCCTGCTGGTTTTTGGCCAGTTAATGCCGGCCACGCCGGCGCCGCCGCCGCCGCTATCGACCGAGTCCACGTGATGGTTCGACCAGTGCAGATGCTGAAAATACCATCGAGTCTTATGCGCAAAGATTGGCGGATCCGAGCGGAAGCCAAAAGAAATTTCAACTCCAAGTCACAAGCTATAGCTTCACCTCTATTTCTTGCAGACCTTTTTTTTTAACTCTTGGTCTTATTTCGCCTTTAGTATAGAGGTAAGGAAAGTTGCGGCTCCCTGCGGAGGGAAAATGCTGCTGTCTGGCGGTGCGCGCTTTGTTTTGTCTTTTTGAACGATTTACGATTGATTTTTTTTTTTTTTTTTTTTTTATCGAAATATATGCTTGATGTAGTTATTTAAGTTATTGTATTAGTGTTTAAGTCAGATTTGAGAGTATGAGTTATTTATGTTACAGAGAACAGGTGAAAATGGTAATAAATCAGTGTATGCATGAACATTAGTGAAACATTAAATGGAATAAAATATTGCAGTAGTACTTGCGTGATCAAATTTTATAAAAGAGGCACTTAAAAATATAAGAGTAATTTTTTTGCATTCTTATAATGATGTAAAATTATAGATTAGTTAAATTTACATTAAAAAATTAAAAGGCTGGTATACAAAAATAAGATTACATATACAACATGAAAAATTAGCAAATTTTGCACTTTCTTATAAAATGTGAGCGCCGTGAGAAATAATTTTTTGTTTTCTATTTTTATTTTTTACTGTAACTTTATTATTTTTCGTCTAAAAGCTTTTTAACCCATTTTTAAAAACCATCTACCATTAGTAATATATTAATAGTATTCAAATTGAACTGATTTTACGAAATAACAGACTTGTTCATGTAAATATTTAACGATGGAATGCTTGTAAAAAGACGATAAACAACTTTGATTCTAATATGGCAAGAAAACACGGTACTCACACTTACGTTTCATGTTTTCCATGTAAACTTATTTTCGCGTAAACGCACTTCAATCTCTTCATCTAAAATTAACTAATCTATATTTTTTTACCATCACTGAAACTCCACTAAAATTGCTTACAAACTGTAAACAACAAAGTTATAGACAGTCAAAACGAATAAAAAGTACAAACTACTTTACGAGTCACAAAAAAATCACCCTCAGTACAGCCTCTGGCCCCACCGTGTCACGCGCCATTTAGCACTAACCCTTATTTTAGGTTAATTACATTTCACATTGCCCAGCGCATAGAATTTTCCTGTTATCGTCATCAGACGATACTTATGGTTTCATGCACGCGGACGCGACGCGCATACAGCGACAATTAAGAAAGCGCGCGCGTGCGCGGTCCCGCTGGCTTTGTACCTTATCCACGTTCTGATATTTTTACAAACTAGAACGAAAAAGCGCGCTGTGTTTATGCATGAGGGAAAAGCCGAGGGCCACAATTAAATATAAGCTTTAACGAATTCCGCGCGATGGTGAGAATGTTTCAGCATGTTACGTTTTTAATTTTATGAATAGGTGTATGTGTATGAACTGCTTGGATGAACGATGAACGCACAGAGTAAAAATTTACTTTCTTGAAGCGTTTATGTAGAATGCAAATTCAGCGTAATAATGCGCGCGGCGTTTGCACTAAGCCGTCTAATAATGTTTTCGTTGCATTTAAATGTTTATTTCAAGCTGCACTATATTTTAATCCGGATAAAACTATCCTTACCTCCCATCAACTCCCAAAATTCACCCGAATCATCAAAAATGCATAAACAACACCCGACCAACAATCAAATTATTGTTTCAACAACATCCGCCGAACGAATCCGTCAGCAAGAACATCTACATTCCTCTCGCTCGACTCAGCCAGAAAACGGCTATAGCATCCAAGCAGTTTAGCCGAGCTGCCGCAAACAAGAAACCCGGCGCGCGTAATTTTCGCGAACATACTTAGCCTTCCGAGACGGGCGCGTGGGTGGGGAGGCTCGCAGGTGTCGGTTTCAACGGCGGCGCCGTGCTTTTCTCCGCGGCTCTCGTCGGTAACGAAGTCGTACGTCAAAGTCAAGTCGGGCCACAGCAGCATTTTCCTCCAGAGGATTTTTCCGCTTTTTCACTCTCTTTTTTTTTTTGTTTTTTATTGTGGCGCTGCTTTCTCGCCCTGGGCAGCAGGAACAACGAGGTGGCTTACACGCATACGCGCTCACACGCATACAGGTTTATGTACACGCGCTGATAAATACACATATCGATATTGCAACGTCTCTCAGTCACTCGTTCTCATCCTTTCTGCCTCGTTCCCGCTTTTATTTTCTTGAGGAATTTTTCTTATTTGTATATGCTGCAGTTGAGGTATAAAATTTATGCGTATAAATATATGTGATAAAGTTGCTAGAGTTCAAATAAACGAACAAATATACAGATTTTCGTGTGTATATACGTGTGCTACAAATCTGCAAAAATATTGTCAAACTACGATCACTGTTGCAACACTTAAAACTAAGATTTGGTGGCGAAGCTTATCGTCAAAGTTCTTTACAGTACCAAGTTACAATATAAAGCCTAAGTTTCAAAGCCGCTTGCATATTGCTTCTAAGTCAAATAAATGTGGTTTCATTAAATTGCAAAACAAAAGAAAAAAAATTATAGTTTTGTAGGTAGTTTAGTGTATTTGGCGCCTTGCAATAATTATACCTAAATGCTGCAGAAAATAGCGAAATCAAATAAGAATATGTCAAACTAAGCGCTGCACTTAACAAAATAGAACACAATGCCGTCATAAAATGTCTTAAAATACAAATTCTGTGTAATTTTTTTGACCAAAATTTATATTTTCATTTAAAATTTTTTAATATCAAAATAAAATTGAATGAGTTCATTTCAGACGTCAGAAAAATATTGTTTTTTATTAGGTTGTAAACATTTTTCAATGTAGAAGTTTCAAAAATTTTAAAGCGACGCCAAAACTTTTAGAATGCAAAACAGTCCAAAGCAGAGCGTTTTCGATAAATTTTTTATGACTATACGGATTCAACCAGATAAAATACATACATCAAATAAAACTATATTTCAATGTTGTATAGTCCCAGTAACTGCATTTTCAATAACGTCATCGTGCTCTAAATTATGTTCGCATAAATAAAGGTAAAAAATCTAAGTATACAGATCTAGAGAATGTTGAAAAAGTTGGCGAAAGAAAGAGCAGAGGAAGCCGGTATACTCTCTTAAATACGTAAGCCTCGAAAAGAATTTGCCATGCCGTGGTTTATCATCCTGCCAGGTATGCCCGCGCCTAACGGACGCAGCAAGACAGCTCTATATATGCGAGAAACTCGAAGAAAAGAGAGAGAGAGAAAAAAAGAAAAGAGTAATAACAATAGTTTATAAAAGTTTTCGCTGTCTGTATAAAAGTGCAAGAGAAAAATTGTGTATGTGTGCAGAAAAGGTGTGCTAAGTGTCACGGACCTGATAAGCGTTGATTTCGGAGTGCAGCAGCGCTGCACCCGACTGGGAGGATTGTGTCCTACTGCGTGCGACTAGAGTGGTCGTGGCTCCTCGTGGGAGCCGCGAATCGTTTGACGAGAATTGTGCAGATAGTGTGCGGATCGCGCGAGCTTCGTGCTGGCTCTAGAGTTTGAACAAAACAGGTAAAGTATAAGAGTCGTCTGCTGTCGGAGAAAGAGAGAGGAAGTCTCGGAGTGCTTTTATGTAGATTGTTTCTTGCTATTTTTTTTTCTGGCTTTTTTTTCTTCGCTTCTTAGGATGCTCCGATGTTTTTTATTTCTTGGGAAAATATTCATTGTCGCCGCGCGCATCGCTGCTGATAAGAAACTTTTGACTTGAGCTTGCGGAGCTTCTTAGAATGCACTGTGCGACCGATGTTATTGCTAGCTTTGTGTTATTCTTATGATTGTTCTGGAGATTGTAGCGTTAAAGTTTTTCTATGACTTAATGGCTTTATTAGCCGCGTGAAATATAGTTTTGTTTATTTATTAAACTTTTATGTAGTTACTTTAATTTGATGTGATATTGACAATGTATATTAATCTGCTCTTACATCAATATACTAATAAAATGCTCTTCTATAATATACGAAATTTTGATTCGGAATCAAATTTGCTACTACTTTAACTTTCTATTCATTGCAATAACTATTTCTAACTCCTAAATTTTATTTTGGTAATCAAAAATATATTGAGTGCAGTGTTTGATTTTTGTAACGTGTATCACAATACAGAAAGTGCAGTAGAATGAAGTATTGACAGTTTTGTATGCGAAAAGTAAAGAGAAAATTCAGATTTACAGAGAAACGAGATATAGTAAGAACATCATAGTAGAAAATATATAAGGAGCAGAGATTGGCATGTAATTACAAAGCTGTTGAAAGAAAAACAAAAGAATTTGCTGACATTTTTTCACTCATAATATATTCGCAAACGGTGTAGTTCCTGTCAGTGCTCTCAACGACAAAAGTGGAATCAAAACGGTGTTTAACTCGGTGTAGAATAACAAAAAAATGACGCCAGCTGTGTGAAGTAGGCTTTCGTGATCAGCGAGTGGGAAAATTTTTTGTACACGCGGCATCGTTGGTTGCCGTTTACACGTTCACTTGAAAAATTTTCTCTTGGTACGGTTACCTTTTCTCATTTAAAGTATGCTCGTCGCTGATGCTGCTCGTACAAAAAAAAAAACAAGACATTATTAAAGTACAGCTGCACAAGACGGTGCCCCGTAAAACAAAAGACTTACTCAAAGTAAAGATCGGAAAATAACAAGTTCGCAAGAAAAGTTATCGTCAGTTTTCTGCTTTTGTTATTTTCTTTTTTTGAAGAAATCTAACATCGTAAAATAAGAAGTGGCTTTAAAGTAACCTAATTTTAATTTAGTTAACTGCACTAATTAATTTACTCTATTTAACTAAACTAATTAGCGTAATAAGTAGCCTAATGCAAAAGCAGTATTGAGTTGTGCTTATTTAAAGTAATAAAATTAATGAAAGTGAGCTATACAGTATTTCTATATGTAAATGAGATACTTGAAGGAAAGAAGTCCTTGCGTGAAATTGGATGGGGCTCATCAAAATGTCGTCAAATTTTAGTGGACCAAAAGCTTTGAAAAGCATCATTCGGGACAACTGACCTTTAAGCATCTCGAATGAAAATTATCAATAATTGTGGTAATTTAATTTTCATTGCGAAACTTTATATTATGACTATCTATTGTTAAATTTTCAGAAGCGCGTGCAGATTGATTTCGGGTTTATCGTTATTCCAACTTTCACGAATATCAATTTTCCACAATGGTATGTATATAAAGCGCGTCGGCATAGCAATATCAGCTTGCCGTATCGTGTTGATATTTTCATGTAAATTTAGGGCGATATTATGTCAGTATTGTGATAAACTTGTCAGTAAAGTTTAGCCGTTAGGTATTAATGTCTTGAGTCGCTCTGTTTTCAGAATAAGTCTGACAAAACTGTGATAGGAGATTTTAGTACAGATTTTAACCTACATCTTTAGATTATTTTTAAACAAAACTTATAAAACGCATATTAAAAACTGATTTATCACTTGTAAACTCATACACTTTAAACACAAATTAATCGTCTGTCGATGCCATCTGCTATCCGTAGACATTTCATCAATTCATAAAAGTTATAATCAGTGGTAGTTAAGCTAACTAAATTAAAATTAGTTTTTTCGAAACCAAAAAAATTTGCCAAACAAACACGTTTGCTGCAGAAACGAATAACGGATAAACAGAAGAAAACTAACAAACGCAGCGAAACTACAGCGGGCAAGATCCCAGCGAGAAGAATGCAAAGAACCCGGATAACAAGGGTACAAATACAGCCGGAGCCTTAGGGGCGGCCCGCAACACGAAATAGAAAAACGAGTACGGCACGCGGCTAGGGAGGACAGAATACACATCCTTGAAACGTTCTAACGATCTGTTTTCGTAAGGTCTTCATCCGTGCAGCGGCGAAATCAGGCAAAAACGGATCCGCCCTCGCGTACTCGCGGCACGTCGAAACCCGGAATTCGCCATCTTCCTTTCTTTCTCCTTCTATATATATCCACATGAAGACGCGCTGCCGGTAAACGTGTAAACGGCAACGTGAGGAGGGGGGGAGGGGGCAGAGAAGACAGCTGCCGGCGTGCGTTTAGCCTCGCACGCCGCAGCGACGAGCGCAAAGGGGTTGAATTCGCCTCCGCCGTCAACGTGACGCGTTTGAGAAATGAAGTCAGGGATACACAATCCCGAGCCGGTGTATATGCCAGCTTTCTGCGTGGCATATTCCTTCCTCCGCGGCCTCGGAGAAGATCCCCGGCTGAGCGTTATTATACCTTCTTTCTTTTTCTGCGACGTTTCCTTTTTCCTTATCGGCTCTTCTTCTCGATTCTTCTCTTTCTTTGTGGGCGAGTTTGTTGGGAGCTCCGGGATTCCGGCTTTTTTATTCATCTGTATTCTTGATAAGGCGTATTAAAGTTGCTTTTAGGCGGGGTACTTGGGAAATTGTGCTGCGTGCTTATTAAACGGGGGAAAAAGAGATGAGGTACGGGGGACAAAAAGATATTGGCTATTTACTGTTTCGCTTGGGAGAACGTTTTTGCTAATTGCGCCTCTGTCTTGTACGACTTTTGATCATTAGTCGCGAATGTCTTAGAAAATGTATTCTGTTTTTACAGTTTTAATATAATAATTTTTAAAATCTATTTGAGTATCATTTAATTTTAATATAACTTTCAAATAATTTAAATGACAAAAAATATAAAATAGTTCTTATGCGAGAAAGTTATCTTGTGAAAATGTTTTAAATGTAAGACAAAATTAACTTTATATTTTAATTAAAACTGATGAAAAATGAAGTTATGACAGAAATGTCCTCAAACTACGATACATTAAATTGAGAAAAAAGCGCAAATTCATTCAATTATCTAACTAAACACACTCACACGAAACATCATAATCTCACGTCCCACGCAACTCGACCCCTATCTACTTATACCCATAACGCGCTAAATCAATTTTTCCAATTTGATCGAGCCAGCCAGCGCAAACCTCTCGCCGAGCGAAAAAGTAAATAGAATCAGTAAATAACAAGCCTGTAGAAACCCCTTTACGCTTCGTCAATTTTGAGGGGGGGTTGGGGGGGGGGGCGGAGTCAAGCCGTTCCACGCGTTGGTGATGTATAGTACACAGTAGCGGTGTTGGCGCTGGTTATCGGCACCGTAAAAGTAGCACAGAGCCAGGTACAGCAGCGAAAAATCAATCATCAGACCGAGCGGTCCTCTGGTGCGAAGAGAGAAAGATATTGTTAAAGTCAAAAAAAAAAAAAAATTGACGATACCGATGGTCACGCGATGTCGGCCCTGTGTAGAAGAGCGAATTGACAGCCGCAGTCACGGGGTTGCCGATGCCTTCTGGGATACTGAAAGCACTGCTCCAACACGCAGCAACCCCCGCCCCCGCACTGCATCACCATATCCGACAATGAAGTCATTACCTTTATCCACAGCCATATATAGTCACCGACGGTCACTTTCTCATTTTAATCGTCAATTGACTATTTTATTTTTTTCTTTTTTTGTCTGTGCGCTACTTTTGGTATTTTAGTGTAAGATGGGGATCGCTGGTTGATCCAATTTTAATGGGTTCTGAATGATTTTATCAAAGTATTGTAATATAAATGTGTAGCGGAGATTTTTCTGATCTTGTAGTTATGTAGCTGTGTATATAACTTCAAGAGGTTTCTTGAAAAATATGTTGACATTTATTTCAACACAATGGAAATAATAAATAAAATTTATGTTAGCATAATGAATTGTATATTGAAAGAAACCTCTTGAATTATATAACATCTGTTGTTGCAGTACATAAATGTTTTTCAAATCGATTTTTAGTATTGTTAAATCATTATTTAAACATAACATTGAACATGTTAGGTAGAATAATTATATCGTGTTACACTGCAGTCAATAGCTAGACGCACCCATGCATAGGGCTAGCCCACGCAAAAATTCATAGATTAATCTAATCTACTGTATTGTGTTAATATTCGTGTTACAATTTTACGTGTAATTTCTATTTTTCATCTATTACAATTTAAAATTACTTTATAAAATATATTTTTCTAGTTTTATTTTATAAAACGTTTTTACGTGAGGAAACAAGCTTTATTTTATGTAAGCTGTCTATCAAGCCATCCGTGGCTTTGACTTGATGCACAGCGTGTTGACGTTTTATAAGAAACTCAGAAATTACGTACTAACTATTCACGCTGTCTTATACGTAAAATCATTCGAGCAAATAAAACGAAGAAGGTTTTAAGACATTCGGTAAAACCTTCTTATTTTTATGACCCACATTTGAAATTGAGAGTTTTATGAAGTTTATTTATTTTGTACATTTTGCTACTTTTCAGTAATTAACATTGAAGTAATAATATAATTGTTTTAAATATTGAAAACAAATAAGTGAAAAAAGTGGTAAATATGGCTGAAACGCAATATTGCGTAAATTAAATTTTTGTTCTTAATATAGAAAATTTAGTGATGATTGTATTACAAAAATAGTTTGCTAATTGTAGAAGTTACGTAAAACATCAATGTTGCCGTGCAACAATAATTCAGTTACAAAAATAATACTTGGTATTTTTATCAAACACCAACTCCACTGACTTGAAGAATAAAAGTTTATATAATCACATTATTTAATAGTTTATAAAAAAAGATGAAACATAAAAAAAAGTTTAAAAAGATGCTGCTCGAAAAATAGCAAAATGCACAGATAAATCATCGCTCGAATTAAGCATACTACGCCGTGCCTGAATTTTTCAGCGCATTTCTGATACCCGGGCGCTTTCTTCGCAATCGCGGATCGCTAGAGCGGATAAAGCGAAGGTAAACTCTGCAAAGCCGTGCGTCGAGCTCCGAAACGAAAAGAGCAAAAAACCAGTCCGGTGTACACGGTCTAAAATCGCGTCCTTTTTATCGAATCGCTGAAGGCTGCAGAAGAACGGCTGCACATCCTCCATCACGGCGACTTTCATATAATAAAAACTTGCTCTCGTAAAAAAACCGAGCTCGCGTTTAAAATCAATAGTCTATACATCTCCCTCGCTCTCGAATAAAACACTTTTCCACTTCTTCCCCCCCAAAGTCTGGCTCGCTCTCGCCGCCGATAAAGCGCCGAGTCGAGCAATCGCGCCGTTTTCGAATCTCCAATTTCTCGCGCGCGCTACATGTTTATCTGGCCGACGGACGTCCGCTCTGCGAATCGGCGCAAGCTCGGAACTTCGTTAACTCGCGCGATTTTGCGCGCTTTGGAAAAGTATATACGAAGTTGCCGCGAGGGTGGTTAGGGGGGATGTCCTCCGGGGAATGCTTCTCGACGTGCGACGAAAATTCGATTTGTAGTATCTTTTGCCATTGATGTCGATTTTACGGGCCGCGGGGGCGGCCGGAGATAAGGCCGTGACTTTTCTCTTTTATGAATTATGAAGCGAGTGCGTGAGAGCCAAGTTTCGGAGCTGCGAGCGCTTTTCGATAATCTATTTATGAGCTGCTGCTGCTTGGGCAAGATAAATAAATGGAAAAATTCAGGTATAATGGGCTTGCAGAGATTGCTTCTTGATGTTTACTCCGTGATTGCCTTTTCTTTTTTTAACGAGCGTTAATGGAAATAAAAAGGAAAATGTTGCTTTTTCAATCCGGAATAAAAGGTGCAGATTATTTTTATATTTGTAAAACAGCATCGAATTGATTCTTGTTTAATTAAAATTAAAACTTTATATTCGCGCACGATGGTCTGGATTATTACTTTTCTGCTAAATCGTTAAACAAATTTAGCTGAACTATGCCGTTAAATTCAGTTCTATTTAACAGTGTTTTATGAAATAAGACTATTCTGAAACTTCCCTGCCCAGAACTTTTATGATTAATGTACACGAGAAAAATAAGACAGCCTCTAACAAAGTTAACCGACTCCGCAAATTCTTAAAATTCTGTTACAAACTAATAAAATTCTAGGTCGCGGGGAAGCGCGGCAATCTAAACTTTAAAATTCCCCGACTATCCAAATTTAAATAAAAATTTTCCTCCGCTCCCTCTTAACCAATAAAAAGAAAAGGGCTCGCGCAGCTTCCGAAACTGAATTACAAAAATAAACTCGTCAAGCCCAACCCCCTTGACAGTTTCCTCCCCCCCAACTCGAATTTCCCGCGCACGGCGAAAGCTCGCTCGTTACCTGCCGGAGGCTCACCACCCCACAGACGCGAGAAGAGGAGAAAGAGAAAGAGAGCTGGATACGTTACCTGGGAGCAGGCGTGCTGCGATGTGCTGTGAGTGTAGGCCACGTTAGCCGAGGCGCAGACTCCGGTGCCTGGCACCTTGAGCTGCTCCTTGTAATCGGGCTGGTAGGGCAGCAGCATGCGTATTTTGCCCCAGCGGTTGAAGAAGAGCGCGATCGCGCCCACCCAGATGATCAGCACCATCACCACTATGCCGACCTCCACGCCCCGGATCTGAGAATAGAAAAGGAATAGTGGGGGTTGAGTTGGTGGATGAGAAGCGTTTTGAGTTGGGTGATTTTTGAGAGTACTGATACGTCATTTTTAGGGGTCGTTTCTTTTTTTGTTTGTTTATTTATTACAGTCTGATTTTGTTGGAGGAAAAAGTTTTTGTAATATAATGTCGTAAAATTTACGAAGTTAAAGTTGGCAAAGAATAGCTTTTATTTTTATAGAATTTTAATGAAAAGGTAAATGAAGCTCGACACCATTAATGCCCTTTAAAAGAAAAATTTAATATTTCATTTTTTCTGTAATAATTTTTAATAAAAGCTTTTAACGATGAGAATTAAATAAATGCTTAATATGAAAGTTATGTTTAACATGCAATATATATCAAACGTGTAATTTTATCCTATTTACAAAGAGCTTATAATTAGTTTTAAATTTGATTAAACGCGAAAATATTCGACAGAAAGATACATTTTACAAATAAGTTAAATTTGCAATTCTATTTAAAATGAAATTCGCATGTTTAAAGGAAGTATATTTAAAATTGATCGGTGCCATTGCTAATTTTTCAGTTAAAAATAAATATTTAATCTTTATAATAGGTGATATTAGTTATTTATGTACCTTGAGCGCCCTTCGCGCGATTACGTATGAGGAGAAAATGTTTTCAATATGGGATAGTATAATGCCGAGGCCTATTAGTGAACGAGCTTTATATTATTCCATACAGAAAACATTTCCTTTTCTAACGTCGCGCGAGGCTCGCCCAAGGTACATAAATAATTAATAAATGTATAAGATTATTAAAAAAATTATTGAGTTCATACATCTTTCAAGCATGAAGGAATCTTAATTACTCAAAATTTATTCTAGTACAGTATATGTATATCAATTTTTAGTAAAAATATTACATCTAATGGAAATAGATAAAAGTAAATCTGATTATGGTCTCAAAAATTTCATAAATTTAAAAGGTTTTCGTAAAACCACAATATTTTTTGACATCAAACGAAAAATATGACTAGAGCCAAGTTTTTGGTTGTAAACTTGTTTTATTAAGTAAATTAAGAATATTGATTATACTATTTTTAAGTTCTCTGTATGTTTTCGTTGGTATAATTATTTCAATTTTTCTTCATAAAAGAAAAGTTAACATAAATATAACGCTTTTCAAAGTGAAAAGAATGTAGCATTACGTGATTGCAAAAAGAAAAGCTTTTTTATGTTGTTAGAGTTAAATTGAAATTTGAAAACATATAATACTAATTTCAGTGATATATAGTTATGTACGTAATAATTTCTTCTGAACGTTTCACTTTAAATTGAAATAACACTCCTTCATAAATTTAGTTGAAAATTTGTAGACACATTTTTTCTAATTTAATGTATATATGGAAAAGTAAAAGTGTAATTAAGTAGATTCATTACAATTATGGTGATACCTATTTCTGAGCTTATTCCTGTAAAAGTCTTATGAGCGATTCAAACTTTAAAATACTTTCCAAGCTTTCTGCGGTAAAGCGGAAGACCTGGATATAAGTCAAGACTACGACCGAGTCCTCTGGAATCCAAGAATATCGAGATTCTTTCTCGTTTGGGAAACTTGAAATTTCTCACGTTTCTATAAGTCATAACGAAATTGCAAAAATTTTTTCAATTTATTTCCCAAAAATTTATATGCAAACCACGGCTAAGTCAAGTAATATTCTAGAGATTGTAAATCAATTACAATGTTTTAATATCTCAGACAACGCTTCGTTTACACAATTTACTTTTTTTGAAATATTCTTTAAGCAATTCCTAAGCAACATTATTCAAATTTTATACAAAATTTTTTGAATATTACACACGCTTTAACGGGCAATCAATAAGCCCTGTTTATTCGTAAAATAAGACTTGGTAACGAATAAGATCGATGAAATAAAGACGACAACACGGTAATAAAGACAGATAAGGACATCATCAAAGTAGCCAGAAAATGTCGAGCCTGACAAAAAGCCAACGAGAACAGCCCGTCAACCCCTTTGATCTTCCTAAATTTGAATTTTCAAGTACAGAGTACACGTCGATATGTCAGCCTAATTAGCCAAGCCCTTACCCGATGTAAAAGCCAGCGAAGTAGACCTAATTGAGAAGCAGAGCGGGCCGGATTCTTATCTCCCGTAGTTAGTCAGGACGCGCCCATCAAGCCCTCGCTCTAAGTGGATACAGAGCGAAAGGGGAGAGGGAGACAGAGAGAAATGCCAGGGTTCGTTCGCAAAGACGTTTGTAAGCCTCCGGGCCTCTCCCACCCATCGAACTCTCGCTCGTCTCCTCGAATAAGTAACTTTGTCGAAGTTAGCCCGCTTTAACCGGGGCCCCGCAAACTTTCGCTAACAAGGTATACACCTAGACCGGAAAAATGTATGTTCGGAGGTGCAAAACTGTTGGTTCGCCGGGGATGTTTTCGTTTCGTCGCCAACGAGGTGGGAGAAAAAGGTGGGTTGGATTAATGCGGGAAAGTCGCTGATTAGGAGGAGATAAAATAATTACGAGCTCGCGGGCGGCGGTATGAATTTACGGCTGGCGGTGGCCCGCGCTGATAAGGCCGTTTGAGATTAGGAGGGTAATTGAAAGTGTTACCGGGAACGGGGCTATAAGGACTACGGATAAGTTGTGGATTGCGATAAGATATTTGTGCCGTAGATAGGTTGTATAACGGTATTATTAGTGGCGAGATTGTTATAATTTTTGTTTGAATGAAAATTTAGGAGGATTCAGTTTGAAAGAAAGAGTTAAGCATAATATGCTGAATATGTTAAGCTCGAAGAATATGCTGGAAATACTGGAGGAATTACTTATTCAGTATCCCGAGCGGCTGGAATTTTACGCTGGAGAATATTCGGCGCTTTCGCTTGTTAGAAATGAAAAAGCTATATCCGGTCGCGGCGAGGCTTTTGGCCTTTGGCTCAAAGTGACTAACCTAGACGGAAAGCTCAACGAGAAAATGAAAGGATGAAATGGTTAGTAAGAAATTGCAGATAAAATGAGACGACGGAAAATTAATGGCGAGAATTCAAAGAGGAAATAGTATAGACAAATAATGTAGAGATGAAAAATGTATTTTATTTTTATTAGTCATTGTATCTTACAAGGAAATTGCGTAACTAATGCATTTTGTTATATTTTAGTAGCTATAGCAGAAGGTATTTTTAACAAAAATATAATGTTACCATTTATTTTGATTTAACTGTAATGTGTTTGTACACGTCAATCAATAAAAATATGAAAACCGCAAGATGAAACGAAGATTTTTAGCGACCGTTGTCAAAATAAGGGTGAAACGATGAAAAATGAGTTCCCGTCAGATTATGTACACTTTTTCTCACGTCACAAAACAAGATGACGAAACGCTTTAAGAATAGATAATTCATCTTTCTTGTACGTAAATCCTCAGAATACAAACGAGTTTGATACATTTACTTTCTACGGCTGTTGATACGCTTTAAATACTTAACCCTTTAAAAACTTTAACATTCAGCTTTTATAGCATCATCCACTTAGCAAGCCGGTATACAGCCGTAAACGCGACATTTCTCTAAAACTACAAAATACGAGGAACAAGAAGTATGGCCCGGCGAAAAGAGAGAAAAAGACATCCACGAGGCATTCCTAAAAAAGAAGGTCGCCAAAAAACATATGCAAATGAAACGCGGCACACCAAAAACCGTCCGAGGAGTAAGCAGCGAAAGAGCGAAAGGAAAAAAAAGCGAGGCAGCGCGCAGGTATATACGCGCGGAGCAAAAATCATCCTGAAAAGCAGAGAGGGAGAAAACAGCGAACGTATTTTCGCGAAGCTCGCGCTGGCGGATGGCCGCGCGACACGGCAGCGAATCCCATTTATTCCGGCCGCTTTACGAGCCACGACAACTTCCGAAGTGCTATAACGCGCTGCGAGCTGGAGAGAGAGAGAGAGACGTCATCGTGAATTTATTGTAAAATCCGCGTCCATCCCCCGTGTGTTGGGAGCTGACGAGAGCGTGATAAGCCGAACGCTAGCGCGTGGGTGCGCCTTTATTTATGCGCGAGAGCCGCGGGGGTTTAGCTGTCGAGCTTCCGGCTGGACGTGTGTATGCGGCTGGTTTGTAAGACGACGCGGGTTGATGGCTGGTTGCGCTGGATTGAAATAGTGAAAATTTTGGCGGTTGCAAGCTTGGCTTTCGGAAGGTTTTTTATGGTGATGTGGATGTGTTTATTTGAAGGAGTTTTTCTTTACTGTTTGCCTTAGTATAATATTTATTGAAATAGATGAGGTTTATTTTTGTAATGTACTATAATAGTACATTTCGATACGGGTGTGGAAGGTGATTATTTGCCTCGTGAGACGTTTTTCGCCCGAGCGAAG
>UELX01001592.1:0-41312 GCA_900480035.1 Eupelmus urozonus | reverse complement strand
ATACCGCTTTAGCTGATTTCCTAAAATTTCATCTAAGAACCTCCTTAAAAACGTTATTAAAACGTCGTTAATGTCCACCAACTTCAAGTTTTCAAATCTTGGAAAACGTTTTAAAAACGTAATAAAAACGTCAGAAAGTGTACGTATGCTTTTGAAAGTTTTAATAAAAACGTTTTAAAAACATAATAAAAACGTCATAAATTATAGATATACTTTTAAAAGTTTAGATACGTTTTTAAAACATTTTTATGTAAACTTCGAGAAGAAAACTATAGTTTTTTACGGTATAAAAACGTTTTTAAAAAATAAAGCTACACGTGGACTTTTTTAGCAAGGACTCTAACTTAACTATTAGGAAAAATTGATACAACAAATAACTGTAAGTTTTATTATATAACTTTTCCCACGCGCAAGAAATAGGTCCTTTTCCATGCCTAAAATTGGTAGAAAAAGTTGAGCATTTCGAGCGTATTTTATAAAACAGGGCGGAAATGTGGCCATTTCCACCCTAGGGTGGATGTATAGTTCTATTAAACTAGCTTTACAAAATAGCAACTTCAATTATATTAAAAAATTATTTCTCAGTTTATACTTTGGCTGGAATAAAAACTTTTTATCCTATAATTTGGAATCTGATTTTCTGCGTTAAAATTGATCGGATATGAGACTCAGACAATTGCTAACTTACTAAATCGAATTAAATTATAATTTTTTTATTATTATAAACTGATTGTAATTTTCGTAAGTTAACTAACAACGTACAAGTCAATTTGTAAAAAAATATCTTCTAAACATTTTAGTTCACCTTAAGTTAACACTTCTTCATCAGCAACTATAACACACACTTTTATACTTCTTACTAGTTTATGAGATCCAACACACGCGTATGTCTGTCAACGTACATACTCACACTCCTGCGCTCGTATGCAAATAAGCGTTCAAACACACACGTAACTACACTCGCACACATGAGCTTAAGCCGCTCTATATACACGTCCTATTTTGCTCGCACGAGTGCGAATTGAATTTTGGCTCGCAGCCCGGAAAATTGTTATGCGCGCCAGAACTGTCACCGACTCGATATTCGCATCAAAGCTTCAATTACCATGGGACGGCCAACAATACTGCGAAACCGCGGATTTTCGTGTTCGGATTACGCGATTGCCTAGGCGCTTCTTGTTTTGTTTTGCGCGAATAGGAGATTTTTCCTGCCGCGTGTTTACGTTTGATTTTTTTATTTCATTTCTCCCGACCCGTGTGAGCCGTTATAACAGTCAATACGACTTTGGGGCAAAACGATCGATTATCGATAGAGCGGTAAAAAAAAATACGGTTTTATTAAGTGATACGCGCCTCGCGCGTGAGAGTAGGACGAGCTCGAATGCACTCGTTCGAATGCTCGATTTGCCTTCATAAAACTTAAGTGACTTTTTACAGGGAAATAAAGGACGAGCTCGAATGCACTCGTTCGAATGCTCGATTTGCCTTCATAAAACTTAAGTGACTTTTTACAGGGAAATAATTTTTTATCCCCGACTTAACTATAATGGCCAATTTACCGACCTGAAAAGCGGACATAATGTGCCATATTATTCCGGCAAATTAAAATAACATCATTTTTACGTTTTTGTGTCTATATAAACATTTACTTGTATATTTATATATAGTACGTGTATATAAAAAAAATATTATTGAATATAATCAATTCACGACTTATTTGTTTCAATTTTTTCGAACAAAATTGTATTGCGTATACAAAGATTTATTTATCTCTACGTATCGATTATTTCGCAAATACAGCGACTCCATAACCCTTTTATGCAAAATCAATATAAAAAATACTCGTATTATACCCGAAACCCTTTGGAAACTAGATAAAAAGAAATCCTTTCATAAAACGTGTCCACAATTCGCAAAAAGCTGACACCGCACGCACGAAAGGCTCGTTTGTTTATTTATTCTATTTCCAGCCGAGAGTGAGATAACCTCTTGGTATTTTTACGGACACGTTGTTCAGCGGGTCCGTGTAATGTTTTGCCATTCTTGAATTTCTCTCTCTCCAGCGAGCGTGATGTTGGCCCAGTTGATTAGACGTACTGACAAGGGAAAGCCGCGGTGGCCCGGGCTTGACAGACGGGGGAACCACGGAAAACCTAAACCCGATGTATACAGCCTCGGCTGCGGGGACGTGTCAAACTTGTGCGTTCCATTTGCGCTAAAGTGTGTACTTTGCCTACATAGCCCCTTCCCCACTTACGGCTCTCTCCGTTGCTGCTTCTGTAGATTTCTCTCTCACTCTCTCTCGCTCGCTCGCTAGCTCGCTCTGTTCGTTTGCGTTCCTTCGCTTAGTGCTTTCGTCCGTGCACCCGTTCCATTATTAGATTTGGCCAGTTACCTTTTGGCTAATAAAATAAACTCGAGCCAGTGTAAAGCGAACATTGCCGGGGAAAGGTATATTCGGTTATGGGGAGATGCAAGGGAAAAAATAGGCGTGAAAAGTGATGTTATGTTATGGTATTTTTATTAAATTAAATATAAATTATTATTATTATATTTTAATATACAGAAATGAGTCTTTATATGAAATATTGATTATCAAAGAATTAAGCGTATGAACATTATTAGATGCAAGCAGAAACAATAGCAATCGATATCGATTTGTAATGAAATCGAGACGAAAGAAACAATAAGAAGTTCATACGCAGCGGAGTAGAGGTGACCATCTATAAGAAGGACTGCCCTGAAGACAGACCTAATTCGACAGCCGAGAAGTTAACATCGCGTCTTTTGGAAACTTGTAAACTATTTTATTTAAGCTTGTCATTTATTAAGTTCAATAAAAGTTATAAAAGGTCTATTAACATTTAAAATAATTATAGAGAATTTATTTATTTCCTTATTAAATAATTGATTTGATTAATTAATCCGAACCCAACGCACTGCCGCAGCTATGGGCCACGCAGATAGAAAAAGAGGTAATAATAAGGTAAATGAACACAACAATTTCAAAATAAATGTCAGATAAACTGATATTTAATAGAGATTATTTTCAATAATCTTTGTTAAACATATAAACTGATTTGACATAACAATGTTAATGGAACTGCTTTCTTGTGAAATTAAAAAAAGTAACGTTCAAATGAATTTATGTGGGTAAAATTTTTCTAGCTAGCTTTTATCGTTAGATTTATTGAAAACGATTTTTTTTAAGGGAATCTGATATGGTTTAGACCCTACCCTTTCACAAATATTTTATAAACTACTGTCTTTGTGGTTTCTTTGCAATTATGTGAATGGTTACGCATTTTTAAGATAATTTCTATTATATCAGCTTGGTTTTTCTATGTTCAATTTTGTATTATTTTACGATTGGGTATTTGTTTTTTAAACTATTTTTAATAATTGAAAACATTTTTAAACACTACAGAGTCTTATTGGAAGATTCGGAAATATTCTAATGTTTAGGGTTAATGGCATCTTATTATTGCACACATTTCTATAATAAACTTAAACTTAAACTTAAACACACTTCAATTAAAGGATCGCGTGGAACAAGCGTATAAATTGTCTTATGGCCTATTATCTAAAATAGGGAAAATAAAGTACATCATAAACTGAGTGTCACAGATAATTTAGAAAATATGTTTTTGTGGTTTGAGATAAACTGACCTTTAGAACAAAAATACAAATTAAAATTTATTTATAAATATTCTTGTTTATAATTCATAATTTTTTTATAATTACAAAATTAAAATATTAATATTTTCTTTTGTTTTAATTAAATTTTGTACATTTAAATGAAACTTTATAAACATAGTTTCAATATTTCAAATATTTATGCAGAATAATTATCATTCCCAAATAATTTAAATATTTTCTTTTATTTCTACGTAATAAAACAAAAAATATCACAGTTTACACCATTTACTTAAAAGTATAAAATTATTAACTACATAAAATGTTGATTTAATTATTCATGTAGTGTCACAATTACGAATTTTATCCAATATTTAATACATGCGCGGACTTATAATTTATGTAACAACAAATAAAAAATAAAAATCATACTTTTATTTTCGGAGGTCGAGATTTATTGAAAAGCAATGAACGATATCTGAATTGGAGAAGGATGAGAGCTAAGTAATGCTTTTTATTTAATCAGGATTTAAATAGTTTAAGGGAAAACGAAAGAAATGTAATCTTACAATAATAGCCACAACAACAAATGAATTGAAAAACGTAACTAACGTATCGGAAATAATTATTAGTTCAGTTACATAAACGCCATAGTTAATTTGATAATATAGCTAAACAAAATGGCCATAAATAAAACTATGTTTGAAAGAATTCGAAACATTATTGAGATCATTCTTGACCACATGCGTCCACTTGTCATTAAAAACATTCAACAAGTCAGTCGTTAAAGACTCGAGCTTCAAAGTCGTCATCCATCAGTGAGCATCGTGTGCTTTACTTAATTATATAGTAATCGTTCGGGGACACATTTCAAAAAGCCAGAAAGCCAAGGTTTGGACACGAATTAGTGGTAATTAAAAACTTTGTACTTAGGGACTGATACAACTGGGATGCATATGCGCGCGTTGCTAGATGCCTTAATTTAATTAGATCCAGGCAACCTACCTTTCATTAAAAGCTAAACTAGAGGCTCGCGCAGGCCAGAGGAGAGGAAAGCCTACGACCGCATGTGAACATATAATTGGCCCCGGACATGCAACTTACCATTACGGAGAATGGAACGTAAGCGCGAACTAAATAAATGTTTTGGCCTATATTAATCAACGTGGATAAATATTTTGAAAAATACGGTTGAAGATTCATTAATCAGTGGTTATGTTCTGCGACACCTGTCTGACTGGACGTTGATGTAATTCTGATGATGATGTATGTAAGGTGTATCGTTATTTTTTTGTTCACTGTAAATAAATGGCGTAATTA
The DNA here is from genome assembly GCA_900480035.1 of Eupelmus urozonus. Taxonomy (NCBI): domain Eukaryota; kingdom Metazoa; phylum Arthropoda; class Insecta; order Hymenoptera; family Eupelmidae; genus Eupelmus; species Eupelmus urozonus. The sequence goes on along the minus strand of UELX01001592.1, from coordinate 36,356 downwards.
TTTGAAAGCTATATAAAAAATTTTGTTGTGTGTAATAATGTTAAAACTCTATTAACCCATTTTTAGTCGGAACTTTTGTCTGATTTACCGCAATTTGTTTTAGTGGAGAGACTCAAATAAATTAAACAGATTTAAACTTAAATAGATTAATTAAGTACAGTTATAAAACTATATTTGTCTATATTCGAGCAAATGTTTTTAAATCTTTTTTTATTTTGTATTTGGTTGAGAATCAACGGGCATAAAGGGATTGAAATATTGATATTAAATTTGCAAAAATCGAATTTGAACCTTTCGAGTACCGCAAAGCCAATAATATTAGCGCACCCCATGAACGTCATTTTGCCTATGATTAATCAATGATATAAAATATCTATTATAACAGTTTTCTGAATGCGATATGCCCCTTAAAATCTCGGTCCTCTATAGGTTAAAGATTAAAAAAATGTATTAAATAATAATAAAGTCTGATCTTTTGTTCGATTCTGGTTACATGAAATAATTTATTCAATGTTTAAAAATTAAACTTAATGCATTAATTGATAAGAATAGCTTTATTTAGATGTAAGAAATAAGCACAACAAAAAAGTGTTGAATAAGAAATCAAAATTTCTTACTAATATCTGGTACGTACTTGGGTTGGTAATTTACGTTACTTGCTAAGAACTTCAAGTAAGGAAAGGAAGGGACAGAGGCACTTTATGCTGGGAACTAAATTTATGCAAACCAACTGCACGAGCAAATGACCGAAATGAGATGTAAAGTTAAGAACAATGACAATAAATTAATTTTGCTTTAATTACATAATAAAAATGGAGCTTTCTCGAAAACAAAATTACTCGCTTTATATCAATTATTGAAAGGATTATTCCAGTGTTTTTCATAAATTATAATGCATCTTGAATTGAATTCCGCTCTCGATAATTCATTTGCTTAATCTTATTATAATCTTGTCTAAACTATAACTTGCTCGATATATCATCGGCCTCACACCGTAACTCGATGAAAACTTCTCCCGAATTCGCCGGATAAATGCGGCTCTTTCCACTTCGTAACAAAGTTCGAGCGGAAATTTTATAATCTACTTTAATGAAACTGATCAGAAACTGAATATTTCATGCTACTCGCGCCCCGCCGCGGAGGCGCGCAAAATGATTACAGCAAGATTTCGCAGGTGCAAATCAAGTACGCCTACTCCACTCGAAGATTAAATTCACATGCATTAACCCTCCTGTGGAATACATACAAAGTGAACGGATATATAGGACGAGGGGTGAACGGCAGGAAAAGAGAGCGAAGCTCGGCTAGGAATTTCATTTCTTTCTGTCGGCGATTCCCATGCGGTTTTTAATGAATGTGTCTTCCAGGATTACATCGCGGCTCTTCCACCTACTGAAATTAATTGAATACCCGCACGCCGGTTCGCCGGTCGAAAATTGACTTTACAATTGGCATCAGAAGCTCCCCGCGTCTTTCCCGAAAAAAAGAGCGAGATAATTTTTCAATTTTCCCGCAAGAAATATCGAATTATCCAGGCTCCCTGCTCTCTATCTCTCATTTTCCCAGTCCGTCTTGTTCCTCTCCCCCTCACGAGTGCCGCTGGCGGCGGGGCCCGCAAAGCGTAAATTTTGAATCACGCCGGTGTGTGTAAGGGGGCGGAAACGGGATTTCGGAAGTGATTTAAGTTCCGGTGAGCGCCGAGGAATTGTCTTCGCGCCCGCCTTGCAGTTCCGCCGCACACACAGCTGGCCTATGCGTGTGTTTACGGACAATCACTCACATTATCACGCGCATCCCTGCACAGACACACAGGCGCACAAAGTTCGTCATTCCCTCTCTCTCTCTCCTCTGATTCTCTCAGGGCTTTGGCGCGCAACGCCAGCTAGGCAAAGAAGCTCTTAACAATACAGAGTACTTCAGAAGTAATTCGGTTAACCCAACGACTAAACTCGTACGATCGCACACGTGCCCCGCAGTGGTGGGTGAACGCGCGGATGCGGAGCCAGTGTGTACGTATATATAAGAGCAGCCCATGAGAGGAAGAGCGCAGTGACCATGCGTGCCGTTCTCGCGCGCTAGCGGGCTGCGCATGCGCCTCTGTTTATTAGCGCGACCGAAAATCGATTTCCACCTGCGCCTTCGTCTCTCGCTTCCGCTTGCCTTTCTCCCGATTTGGCTTTTCTTTTCGACCATGCGTCTTTTAGCTCAACCCTTTCGCTGCTTCGTTCTTTCTATGTCTATTCGAGATCGAAGATTCTTTCTATGTCTCTCGTGAGACGGTTGCATTGTTGTCTTTTATCTTTACGCTCGTTTTGCCGACCATTTGACTTTGGCCCTCGATCATCTCTGTCTTTACCACTTTTTGATTCTTTCAGCATTAACGTAACTTCGCCCATCGGACTTTTTCCCATCTTTAAAGTTTCGCTCGTCCGCGATTGTTTTTTTTTTCTCCAGGCCAGCTGCATAGCGCGCGTCGTTCCTCTTGTTCTCTTTCTCTCGTTATTCTTTCTTTACGCTTATTCTCCCTCGTCCGGGAGCAAGATCTACCCGTTACTTTAACGCTCTCGTTGTCTCAAGCTGCATTTACATTCATTTTCTCATTTTTTACTTGCACGTAGCCGAGCCTTGGGCTCTCGGCGCTTTACCTCGACTGCTTTTCTCTCATTACACCAATGAATTTCTCTTATTTTTTCCCCTTCCCCAACTGTCCCGTTTTACTCCTTCCGGCTTAACTCCTCGCTTTTCGCGCTTCGCTCCCATAACTTTTGCCCTCCACCTCTAGCTGGCTTTCTCCCTTCATTTTTAACTCTCGCCGGGCTCCTCGAGTGTGCCCATAATTCATCAAAAGCGCCGAATATATATATCTTATCAAGCATCTATTTCCACATCTTTTCCGCCGGCCAGAGCCCTTCGAGGCTCCCATTGAAAACAGCAAGGCCGAACGTACTTGGAGAGCAACGCTCGCAATTTATTTCTCATTATTTCTGGCTGATGCAATCACCGCCCGGCCAGCGTCGACTTTTATCGCCACGAAAACCTGAGACGAAAAGAGTTATCACTGGCTCTGGTCCTCGACGTCCTTTCCTTCCTCCTCCCCCTACTCTCGGGAGCTCGTCGAGTGCGGCGAATCGTCTATTCTTTCGAGCGCACGCTTTTCATATGTGCTCCGGCTGGATCGCGAGAAGAAAGCTGAGCGAGAGAAACGTCGTTTCCGAACAAAAGCAGGAAGGAGACGGAAAAACGTAAGGAGCGAGGCAAGCGGAGGAAACGACGGGAGAGAGCGTAAAAGGAAAAGTGGCGACTTCTGCTGAGGAGGGAGAGCGCGAGAAAAGAGAGATTTTTGCTGGGGAAAACTCAATAGTTCGACGTCGAGGGACTTTCTTCTCTCTCTCTCTCTCTCTCTTTCTCTTTCTCGCACTCTCCCTCTATCTTATTTCGAAACTGCTTTTTTCCTCCTCGAAAGCTATGACTGATGGCGATGAGTAAACGATTATGTGATCGGCGCGCGAGCGCGAGAGAAATGGACTCGAGGGGGAGATCGGAAGTGAATGTTGTATCGATATGTCAAGAGGGAGGGCTTGAGATTTTTTCACGCGCCGAGGCCCCCACCTTACTCCCCCTCATGTATGTGTTACTTTGGGGGAAATTGGATTAGCCGGTTTATTTCCTCGCGCAAAACTTTTCAAGAGGCGGGGGAGTGTAAGAAATTTCCGAAGTGTACTTATTTATCTTTATTTTGTTTGCGGTCTTGGAGATTTCGGTAAAGTTCATTTTACGCGTGGAAGCGGAAAAAAGCAATGGTAGCCGAAAGGCTCGGCGATCAATTTTTAAAAGTTTGAAATCTTTTTTTGCCGAGACGATTCAAATTGAAGAACGATATATCTTTTTTAAAAGAGTGGCAATACTAAACAAATTTTCTATAAAGTAGCTTTACCATATTTCTTTTTAAAATTTTTTATTTCTCAGCATTAATTGGCTGCAAAAATATAGCTTAAAAATACACTTTTAGTGCTATGGACAACACGTAAACGTTAATTGTACAAAAACTTATTCTTTGGTATGTTTTCTATTACGGTTTGAAATTGAATGTAATCAAGTAAAGGTATATGACAATTAAAACGAGTTTATTTTACAAAAATGGTTTCAATTTCTTCGTGGATACTGATGTTAATTACCAATCATATTATTCTTCGAGCTCTGTGCAGCTGAATCAGTCAAATTAAAGCGTAATCGGATTACCTTCAACGACTAACGAGATTAAAGTCGCTTTTGACTTATAACGTTGTATGATAACATTAAAAATACTGTATTTCAAAATTGATAAAACTACATTCAGATCAATACATTCCGTTTATAAGAAGATGGCGAAAAAAACTATAGACTTTTTAGATAAACTCGTTTTGCGAGCATTGTACAAACGTGGACTTGATTATTTGATTTTGTACACTAAAATGATTAAGCGTGGATATGACGAGATGTATACAAGATATATCTTGTTCGCTACAATCAGATGAGGTGAAAGGCAAAAAATACTGTCAAATTAATCCATTCGATTTATTTTCCAGAATTTCGTTTGCTCCGCTGTATTGGGATCAGTTTTGTTCTCTCTGTCGCAATTGCTAAATGCCTATATCGATTGCTCCTAGTGCGTGACACGCGAAACGGTATCTGCAATTTAAAATCTTTTAAAAGGGACTTATGAAATGAGCTCAATGATTAACAGGACAAATGTTTCTTTTTTTATTAACTGATAAACCAAGGAGAGATTATAGAGTTTTAAATATTATTTTAATGGATACTACAAAAGTTCACTGAATGTATCTATAACAAGAATTGATACTAAAATTTTGTATTTTAATGGACAGAAATTTTTTATAATTTTCTAGGAAAAGGCATGAGTCTATTTATTTTTGTTAATATGTTCATAATATAGGCTTGTGGACTTCAAAGTATCAAACATAAATGTAGGCTAAATAAAAAAATTTGATACCAGAATATATCGTTATCGAATGATCCAATGTTGAGAATATTAAATGATACAGAATTCGCTCATGAATTTCATTCTCCTGGGCGTCCACGAAACACACACACACACTTATTAAAAATCTAAATAATTTTAATATATTAAAAAACTAACTGGTTTTTAACATTTTAGTGATATAAGATATAAATGGAATTTGTAATAACTAATTTTTACGATAATAGGTCAGTCAGTTATTAACTCGTGCAGACAACAAATAGCAGTCAAATTAGACAATAAAAATTCAGTTCTTTTTTAAGAATATTATTTAATATTATGAACTTAGGAATTCAATTAGAGGTAAGTAAAAATTTCCATCCGAAATAAAAGTTTTTTCTGAAAATTAAGAATAAAGTACAATAAAAATAATATTTAGAGTGTATCGTCTTTAAAAGTTTAAAAAACCCCTATTTACATGAATCTAATTGAATATTTTCGTACTTTTAGTTAAACAAAAAACTATTCGATTGAGGTAAAATATTTTTACTTCTGTAACGTTTTTGTGCTTTTAAATTTATGTAACACTGAATAACTTTATAGAATTGAATACACTATTCTGATTTTGCAATTTTTTACTTTATTTTGAATATTTAGGAAAAACTTTGTACTACGGATTTTACTCTCTACATCTACCGTCAAAGAAAATAGATCCAAATAGACCAAAGAAAATAAATAAATCCCAAAGTGGTCGTTAATTATTTATTTTATATTAGTCAGTTTTCACGTATTAAATTTTAATCAATAAAATTTAGAAAAACTGATAATATGATCAGTTTAGAGACAATTTATTTTTACCAAAGATTCATTAATTATTATTTTATTATACAATCTCAAATGTTTCAATTATTAAATCAACTGATATTCTAAAGCACTCTATTAAGCTTAATGTATGATTGTATGTAAATAGGCTTTTAATGTTAATTTGTTAATAATATCGTCTCAATAGAATTTACTCAACTTAATTAATAATTTAAATTTAGCTTTAATTATGTAAATTTACAATATTGATCCGTTAGATTTTTGAGTTAATTTAAATTTAATATTTTATTTTTTAGGGATCCAAAAAAAAGAGAGACCTCACCAATCCGTAATCTTAATAAAAATGAATTGATTTCTTGCATCTCGTAATAACCTGAAATCTCAAAAACACTATTTAATCTATGAGGAAAGAAGCGATTGTAGATGATTTAACAAAAAATTAAACTTATTAAACTTTAATAAAACAAAATGGTAAAAAAACTAAATTAACTTTTAATTCCATTTTTATAAATATAAATATGAATTAAACCATACCTTGATCATTGCTGCCACGTCAACTAAGCAACAATAGCCATATCTCACCGAGCCCGTTCAGTGCGTAATTCATGCTCAAAAGTTAAAGGTCACTAAACTCAAATAAATTAACCATAATCCCAAACGCAAATCCTTTTGTGACTTAAAAGCTTTAGGAAGAGATTTGGCCAAGAGAGAAACGGCGGCATCAAGGGCGCAACAAAGCCTTATTTAGAAATTCTGTCTAAAACGACTTCAACCTTGCAAAACGTCAAACATAATCACATATAAAAGGTTGAAAGATTTGCAGTTGGGCAGTATTTTTGACGATAACAGTTTTTAAGAGAAAGAAAGAAAGAAAAGGAGAGGAAAGGTTTCTAAAAATTCAGTGTGCGGCTTTCAAGCTTCATTATCATTTCATGGGCACGCGCGAGTTTTTCGCATATCAGGGTTTTAAAGGATTTCAAAATAATAAAAAAACAATTTGCATACATTGAAAGAATAGTCCTTTAAATAATTATAATATTGAAAATGTTGATGATTGCCTTATAAAATTTCTTATTTCTTGTACAAGTAAAATCACAGGGTAATACTTTTTTTTGAATTTTGGTTTCATATTAGTTAACTTAAATGTGTTACTACTTATCTACTCAGCAATCTATCAAACAGCGAATTGTTAAGAAAGACAAAATTACAATTTCCGGCTTAGTAGATAGATATAACGTATGGTGGTGTACAAAAAAAGATCAGATAAAAAAAACTATTGAGGGCTGTTTTAAAAGAGAGTACAGAATAAGTTTAAGTGAGAGTACAGAATATTGAAATAAGTTTAATAAGTAGTAAAATGTATTTATACGTAAAATTTTAAAAATTTATTAAAACCTATAATTTCTTTAGAATGTTTTTAAATTGTATAATTAAACTGTACAGTTAAAATAATGTACAAAAGATGTGTACTTAACAATATATAGTATAATAATTTGCAATATATTTTACGCAACGTTACGTAATTTGCTCGTATTTATTTTTTAATTTACGCTTTTGATTTAATATTATCGGAATTAAACGTTAATAATACGTTTTCCATTAATGTCGGCATGCAAAGCCGTGTTCCTTTCGATGTTGCTGTGCATCACAAGCGGGATTCGGAAAAACCGCACAAGCTAAATGCAATCATGAATACTGCAGCCGACGCGGATGTACCGCCTTTGTTTACGAGGCGCTGTTGTGGCCCGATGCTACGCGCGGGGATTAGAAAAGCTGACGCTTATATTTGCGTAGTCAGTAGTGTAAATTTCATTCAAAATACAGAAAATCTTTTGTTTCCGAACCTGTGTGATATAAAGCCTCGTTAATATTATTCAATTAAGCCTGTTGTGGGATTATTCTCTATGTGATGAGCTAATATTGGATTTCGAGGTAAAATGTACTGGTTTCAGTTCAGTCAGAAAATAAAAGTGAAAATGAAAAGAGTAAAATAATTTTTTTAATGTTTCTATACTTTATATTATAAAAATACAAATATAATCTATTAATAATTTTGTGGTTAATAGAATTTGAAATATAAAATTTTAAATAATTGATTCTTACTCGTAGTTTGGTAATATTAATCTTTCAAATAACTGTAAAATATTATGTATTCTTTTAACGCCAACCCATTTTCTACTATAAAGTTCTCAATAAAGAATATATTTGTAATTCATGCATAATTTTCGAGTTTCTGAAATATTTACTAGTTTTTACTTAAAATCGGGATTAAATAAAAAAAGGTTAATAATAATTACCTAATAAGGTGATACAATATCAATTTTTGTCAATGCGGTTGTGGAATTCGCCTTTTCTGCTCAGACTGTAAAAAAAACTTTCAGCGATTCATCGACACTTACATCTAATAACGCAATCTTTACACTCGAAAAAGTTCACTTTTTGGCCTTGGTACAAAACTTACTATTCTCGGTAAAATCAACAGTTCACCCCCGACCCTAATAACGTCTAACCCACATTCGCGCCCAATTCAAATTCGTAACATTTATCCAGCCTTAACAGCTCAACATTCGATAAAACAAACCTCTCGAGCTCTCAACATCGAGACAGCCCGTTAACTTTGCGCGCTCTTTCGTTCCTTGGCGATGCCGGTGACACGATAAGCTCTCGGCCCCCGGTAATTGATGGTTTTGACAATCGACCGGCCTCGAATCCCAAGACTTTCACGCCTCCCCCTCTTCCACGAGTAAACACTCGGCCAGCCCCCGGATAAAAGAGCGCGAATGCATCGGCACGTTCCCTGCGTGGGACGTTAAATACGCAGACATTTCGGAGCTTGAGAGGGGCCTCATTATCGGCGCGATTACGCGCCTCGTTATCGCGCTGGCAGACCTGGACACAAGCCTATCGCATCAATCAGAGAGCTGAGTAGCCCCTTTCCCTTGCCTGAATAGGCTCGTGACCTTCGTCCATTATTCTCTCTCTCTCGCTCTCTCACTCTCTCACTCTCTCACTCTCTTCCTCTCCCTCTCCCTCTCTTCTGCTCTAGCTCTCTGAGAGCCTTTGACTCGAAAGTACAGTACACGAGCCTGCGAGATAATGGAATGGAATTAGGCACCCGCGGGCGAGTTAAGAGAAGCACAAACTTTGTAGACTGAACGCGCAGCGGTGAAATGTTTTTGAAGCTCCGGTGGAAATTCTAATTCGTAGGTGATTGGGAGTCTATTTTGTCAGTAGAAACTTGATGAGCAGGCATATAAGTGATCCAATACTAAACGCATTTGGTATAAACAAGTTATAATCTGTTAGTAATTTTAATTTTTGGTTATTCAATTTCAATACACAAGCATGATCTTCTTAGCAGTTGTTTAAGTCCAGAGGTTTTGTTCCAAATAAAATTGTTGTTTAATATATTTTAATTATTTAATGTTGATATACCACAAAAGGTATGAGACCATCTTTGGTCAGTTACTTTCCAATTTTTTTGATAATCCATTGTAATTTAAATAAAAATAATTCTTTTGCTTTTATAGTTAAATGATTCTGTTACTTGTTTAGGAAGTAAAATAGTTTGAGAAAAACGATTCTATTGATTGCCATAAACTATTCCTTTATTTTATGGCATACATATGGCATAAATTTTATGTATGCCATAAAAAAGATAGTTTGTGACGAGCAATAATGTCTTCTTATCCTAAATTTAATTTCTTTTATTTGTCCATATTAAATTTGTTGTTCTGATCTTCGATATGTGTTTCAATATTAAACGTTAATTTTACAAAAAGCCTGAACGGATATTTCATTTTAGTACAAATTCTTTTATAGTACGCACATATATAAGTATATATAACGTAAAAACATTTGTAGTAGAGAGAGAGAGAGAGAGTAAAAGGATTTCAAGTATTGGGATTGGAAGGGTTCATTATATAGTAATGCTAAAAGTCACCTGAACCCCTCTGTGCACTTAAGATTATCACACTAAAGTAGGGTCCATGAATGATTAAAAAAAAGGAAAAGTCAAACAAGGAAAGTCGATTAATCACTGGTTTATATATGTATGCCTATACGATCACTTACTGCACAGTTTATATAAAAAACATTAATCTCATCAAAGATCCATAATATCGCCCTGTGCTATTAAGCTACACCTATATCCTTTCCCAGGCAAATTCCTAGCTGTTCCAAATCATACTTAACTCGCAAATTAAGGCACCGTGCGCTGGCGACAAATCGGTAGAGCTCGACGTTACCGAACGCCGTAAAGCGCGCTCGGGCAGTAAAATTTTAAAGGTATATACACGGCCTGGCGCAGCCGACCACTCGCACTGACGTCTCGAAGTGGCCGCGTTACCGTATATAGATGTAGCTCGCGAAGCTGTGCTCCGAGCGGAAATATGTCCGTCCACTAACCGCCGGCTCTCTGCAGCGTCGATTACATTTACTGCGTCTCTATTCTTTACGACGCGCGCGCGCGCGCTCCCGTGGCCATGAGCTGCTCTTCTCTCTAAGCTGCTATTGCATGTGCGGCGGCAGTGGCTCTCTGCGAGGTCCGCGCGCTCGCGCTCCTGGTTTATCCCTTGAGGTAGTGCGTCCTTGGTATTCCGGACACGAAACGCTGCACTAATTACAAACTTGTTTGCGGAATGCGCGCGATTTCTCAGTTTTTGTCGTTCGACGTTACGTATTGTTGCTGAAATAACTGGGTAGCTGAGCGGGACTGTGGATGCGCTTCTGAATTAAATGTGTTTCAGAGTTTCTAAGTTTACTTTATTGTCTGCGTTATCTATGATTTAATTAAGCCAACGGGATGTGGATTGTGTATACTAATTATTATTATGGATGATTATCTATTTTATTTAGAATAAATTTAGACTAATATTAATTGCTATTGTATTAACCTTTATAGGGCCGGGATTTTGGGGAGAAAATTCTCCTCAGAAAATTAGAACAAAAGGTATCTTATATCATTGATTGAACATAGAAAAAGTATCGATAAAGAGGTGAGCCAATATTTTGGCTTTTTGGCCATCTAAAGGTTAAATGTATATCATAATAATTGTACCCTGGTAGAAAATTGATCATATTTTGGGGAGAATTTGTGGTCAACAAATGTTAAAATGACACTTATTTAAAAATTCTGGAAATGCTTTAAACAGAATTTCTAGATAAGTCTCATTTTAACGTTTGTTGACCAGAAATTCTGCCCAGAATTTGGTCAGTTTTCAACGAGGATAGGTAGGCAGTTTTCATTAATTCCATTAGTTAAAATTATGTCAAGTTTAATAACAGTGTTAAACTTTTAAATTAAATTTTTTTTTATAAATTTTAAACGAAGTTATTGATTGTAAATTTTATTTGTGCAAGTGCTCTTAAAAAATACCAAAATAGAAGACATATTATTCTGCTGCAAGGATCGCATGTAGTTGTATGTTTATTGTAAAATACTTGATTCTAAATTAAACTGGAGGTCTAAATACATTTGACACTAAATTATTGAAAAAATGTTTAATGATTTTTTTTTAAGTGCATGTTAAGAAGAATACTAATTTAAATACGTTTACTAAAGAAGAAGTTGACGGCTGCTGGAAATTGAACGAGAGTACTAACAATTATGTATGTGACAAGTCTGGAATCAAGGATAATCAAATTAAGTAGCGCACTCTAGTTCCAGACGGAACACCAAGGGCAAAGACGGCACCTATCGAAGAGGGAGAAAGCAACCCACACTGCAGTCCCGAAGGAGAGAGAACGCAATGCAGTGATACGAGAGAAGAAATCAACGATCCCCCTCTAGGATTGCCAAGATCGAAGATAGCTAGAGCACGACGACTGTTTACAGTTGCATGTTGGTTACCTTAAAGTAGCTCACTCTCTCTCCCTCCTTCTCCTTCTTTCTTCCTCTCTCACTCACTCTCACTAGCCGCAAAGATCGTGAATATTTGAACTAGGTTTGTATCGGTAGCTTGCTACATACGCATTGGTGCGAATCAAAACTGCTAGTACCCCAAAGCATTGTTCTTTGAGACATCAAACGCGCTGTGGGACGGGTGATACGCTCGTGTCCTATTGTATACCCGTGACGGCGTGATATACAGTACAATAGAAGGGTTAGAGTGTTCGAAGTAAGTAGGAGAAGAGAGGAAAAAGATAATGGGAATCGTGTCAGAGATATTTGGAGTCTTTCAACAGAAAGTGATTGTGATTATTTAGAGTGTCTGACAAATTGATTGTTAAAATCAAATGAATATTTTAATTTGCAAATATCTACTTATTTTATTAAATATGGATCAACAAATGAGTAAAAATATTTGATTATTGATCAATCAAAAAAAGTTACTTTTAAATAAAGTTCTGAATTCTAACTAAGCCAAAGTCATTCTGGGTAGACTGAATTTAGAGAGGCACAAATAGTGCTTTGATGGCTTTGTGCGAGAAAGCATTGCAGGCACCAGGTTGGAAAGTTTATTGCGGTGACGATAGCCAAAGGAAGATGTTATCTTTTCGAATTTTAGGAAAAGCCATATAATGTACTAGGTAAAGGTTTTGCAGATTCTAACGTTTCATTTCAAACGTAACTTATTGTCCCTTAAAACGTTCCTCGCTAATAAAGTTTTGTTATAGTGAACAAATGAATTTTTGACAAAACATTTTTAAAGTATTTGTTTTTTATTTTATTTGTTTTTAAATTGACAAAATTTTAAAAATATTTCTAGGATATATGTCTGCCCGTATATGTACCAATGTACGCGCGCACTTGCGTGCGCGTCTATGTGTGTACGTGTGCACTTTTAAAGTAGTTTTAATTTATCTATATTTAGTGAGAATAATTTTAAAATAACTAATTTTTCTATATAAAATAACATCATTATTAAGTAGCTGCGTCGTTTTGGAAGAAACAATTTTTGCTCTCCCGCAATAAGTGAAATAAACGTTAACAAGTTTAGTATAACTAATAATAAATTTTATTAGATAATAAAACAATTCGCAATTTGTTATTTTGAAAATTGCATTAATAAATTATGTTAACTAATAGATATATTAATAACAATAATCTGGCTGACTATAATCGTTTGTACTACTTAAGAAGTATTATATAATAAGCTATTTTGAAAAATAGAAGTTGTATACGAATATTTAATGGAGAAAGCTAACATGGAAAAAACGCCACCTCTAAAAAACTGATTTCAATAAAACATTTAATATAGTATATTATGCAAAAAGAATAAATACACTGATTCTGATGTTTTATATGGGGCATCCTATTTTAATTTCTCCAGCAAAAAAATGTCATTAGATGAGCTCTGAGAAAAAAATTGTTTAGACAAAAGTTGTAGGATTTTAAAGGATACACCCAATAGTGACCTTGGATTTGACTTTGACCATGACTTTGAAAGTCATATCAAGGTCAACGTGATTTTTTTAACTGTCAAGCCATATTTTTTATCTAAAATATCAAAAAAGAGCAGGAAATTTGAGCTCCGAACATAATCTTGCTTTTTTCAACATTTTTTAAATAAAATATATTGTAAATTATTTTATGTAACACAGGCACGATTTTCGCGTTTGATTGACCCCAAAAGCGAGCCTTAAGTGACCATTTTCAGACCGGCGGGCAATAAAAATTCTTTATCGCCCGTTGCTATGGACAATATGTACACATACATACATACGTCCAGATGTCGTTTTTGAAGTTATTTTTTTTAATTTTGCCCGACGGGTGCCCAAACGTCATTTTTGACGCCCCTTTGTGAAATTACGTCCTTAAACAAAGAAGAAAAATAGTATAAAAACTTAAGTAATTAATTTTATAATACATTAATTTAATAATTGCTTATTTTTTTAGTACTTTAGTACTACTTACTCTTATAACTATATTAATTTTTGTAACAATTTTAAATAGCTGTCTACTGATAGTGACACTTATTTTCGCTAAACATTAAGTAGCTATTTTGCTAATTAGATGTTATAATATAATAGTATACTAAATTAAAATAAGAGAAATACTTTTTTAAAAATCCTATACTTATAGTGAATAAATTTATGCATGTTCTTTTATTAGTAAATCAGCTATGAATTAGGAAGATCTGCTTCCTTCTAATCTTAACTGAATACCTGATGGACCTTTTACCAGTTTGCGTAGAGCAATTTACAATTGAAATGAAGGCTACTAACAAACAATGTTTTGTCGCTTATTTAATCAGAAAATATTTACTATTTAATATCACCATATTCTTAGGAGAATTGTTCTAAAATAACAATAAAATTGTAAATTTAAATAGTTCTAGATTCTTATAATAGAATTTTCCTTATTGTATTTGATACAATTATTAATCTGTAAACTCTAATTGATTTTAAAATCACATAAAAGTAATGTTTTATGAAATATGAAGAAGAATCTAGTATCATCCATTTACTTGAGACTCTCGTGCACAATCTTATTAAGGTTGCAGTAATTAAATTTCAATATAGCATGTAGCTTTATATACAGGTCGAATCGTAGCTCAACTGAACCAATGAAGCGTTTCACAATTCAAGCTAACTCATATTGGTTCACCGATGAAGATAGTTCAAACTTAGAAGTGACTTGTGCAGAAGTTCCTAACTACTTTCTGCTTTGTAAATTGCAGAGATGACGTCGACCTGTTGCGAGTTTGACGTATAACTTGCACTTTATTAATAATCTGAATGACATACGAAAGTAATTAAGCAAGTACAAGAGAGCAATTTCGCGTGAAGGGAAAGGATCGATATACACCTTGATCATACCTTGAGATTTTCATATATCTGTTCAAAGTTTGAGTATCTTTACGGCGGCAAAAAGTGAAACTATTTTGAAAGTATTTAGATACTATTGAGATTTATTGTTTTAAACCAACTAAGGGACAATAAAAAACTTTTACGATGTTAAATAATTTCAACTTGAATCTTTTTTTATAAAAGTTATAATATTACTTCCTTATTGCTTACAAATAATATTTGTATAATTAGTAAATAATAAAATATTAATTTAAATATTAATCTTGAAAGTGGTTTTTTCAGCACTACGAAACTGACTGATGATATGAAGTAGTAGAAGAATCGAATAATCAAAAAAACTACTAACAAATGAGTTATTTTTTTAATAAACGAATTAAGTTAATATCATAAAACCAGAGTTTTAACTACATGCCTAATGTGCTCGCACATTTAATTATTGTTCATCGTAAATTCGTTATAAATAACCACATACTTGCGCATTACTGTATCGTAAAGGGAACAAACTGGAATTAGTAAAAACTAGAAAAAGACCTAAAACATAAAGTAATAGAAGAAAAGGCGAGGGACCAAACAAATACAATCCTAGTAACGTCAGAATGGAAGTAACTAGTCGAACGTTGAAAACCATTGGTGAAGTATACAGTGAGCGTGTCTCATTGAATTGAACTATAAATTTCAGACTAGCTTTCTCTTTTACTTTATCTCTCTCCTTTCCCCCTCTCTTTTTCTCTTATTCTGTATTTTGCCCTTGCTCTGTTCTTCTCCCCTTTCTTCCTCCATATAAGTAACATGTCAAGAGTGTTTTAAAGATTTTAGATGCTTGGTGTGCAGAGCATAGGCTCTCTTTCACTCTAATCCTTTCTCTCTATATCGAAATCATAGTGGAGAGTTAGGCTACACAATAAGTACAAAGTCATTTCTCTCGACGACGAGTGTCATCGTCTTGGCGAGTATGTCATTGAGTATCCAATCTTTCGACCCTCACAATGAGTTTCCGCGATTGGTCTGTCTAAATAAGTATTACTCGCCACTGATAAACTCACTTTTTAAACCCAACTTAACAGAACCAACTTGTTGTTATTATTAATGTCAGTTAATTCTTGTTAACTCGATTTCTTTTTTGTTGAAGAATATTATATAGCTATTTTATAAGAAATGGTTTGGCATATACAAAATATTATTCGTTTACTTACTCGGCGTGCACAATTTCTTTGAAATTACGGATTAAAATAAATGTATTTTACATAAATCATTTTTTTTTTTTTAATAACTTTTAAATTTTATTTTATTTTAACCTTTTTAGTCTTAAACATGGAAAACGGTAAAAAGATTAGATGAACCAACCGAGAAAACATCACTCAGAAAAATCGAAAAGAAATCTCGTGGAAAACGATCCTTTGTGCGGGTCATGAAAGCAGAAATTCTTCTGAGTAAACTGACTCCGTAGCGGATATTGTATATAGAACGAATCGTATGTATGAAAGAGATACGTAGCCGTGAGATTGCGCATCTTCTTGTGCGCTGTATTTTCGGGTATAGTTACTTTTTTCTCGTGTATTTGAATCTTGTATG
The DNA here is from genome assembly GCA_900480035.1 of Eupelmus urozonus. Lineage (NCBI taxonomy): Eukaryota > Metazoa > Arthropoda > Insecta > Hymenoptera > Eupelmidae > Eupelmus > Eupelmus urozonus. Next base: position 20,251 of record UELX01001592.1, on the reverse strand, counting down.
AGTTAATTGTAGATCTTCAAGACACCAAACAAGTTTGAGACAAAGCGTGGGTGAGTGCAAATTTAAATGGAACATTTGAGCGTATCTTTAAATTTTACTAAAAAATTTTTTACTTGTCAAATGTATTGTTTAACAATTATTTGTTGTCATTCGTATTACATCACAATAAGATACAATAATATAAAATGCGTGAATTAAGAATTTTATGTATTGATTGAGCGTGAACAATCTTTTCCCCTTTTTTATAATGTTGTTACATTATGTATAAAATAATCTTTATGTTACTATAAAAAGTTTTAGCTAAATTTATTTATTAAAAAAAAAAAAAAAAAAAACATCACGAAATATTGAATGTTAGCTTTTTTAAGTATTTACAATATAATAATAATAATAATAATAATAATAAAAAGAATTTTTGTATAATGGTTTAAAAAATTCTGTTACAATTTTACAAGATGTCTTCATTGAGTTACAGTTTCAAAATCATTAAGCATATGAATATCATATTTATATTAAATTTGTAACAAATTTCCATAATGGCTTTTAGTATCTCGTACATCTTGTATATTCTTAATAAAAGTGTTTTCAAAGGTAACACTTCCACAATCGATCCGTTTAGAAAAAAAGCAATGCGATTTCTCTGGTTCCCCTACTTTCTATTTCTCGTTTCCGTGACAATCCTTTAGAATTTCCACCCGAAAATTCAGTAGCACGCTCGGACCGAAAACCTTCTCTTTTTATCAAACTTGGCCGAATTGTTCCGACGATAACGGAAAGGTACTCCATACTAAATTTGTGATAAACGAAAAAAGAAATCTAGTTTGACAAATTTTGTATTAAAATAATATTATAAAAATAAACATTTATCATAATTTATATACATAATCTTAGAATTTTTTATAAAACGAGTTATTCCACCAAGAATTTTAGGTAGTGTTATTTTCTTTTGACTTGTATTACAATGTGCGTTTTTTAACTTGTTATTGATGTTAACATTTAATTAATTTATATATTATTTATATTTAAGTAGACATAACATTTAATTTATTATAAATTTCAAACTTCCGAGCATTTACCTCTCGAGACGTTTCTCTGTCAAGCAAAACAAGGGAAATAATTGAGGGAGGTAAATCTTGGCTTTACGCACGAGCGTCGAGTTTACTTTTTTACTTCTTCACTGAGGAAGCTTTGTGATAGTAATAAAAATGTTTATGGAACAACAAATATAAATATTTAGTCTCTGTACACACTTTTTTAAAAAAATGGGCTTAGAAGTATTTGTGTTTGTGTGCTTAGGTGCAAGCGTGCTTTAGAAAAAAGTTTGAATTTGTATATGTTTTCGTGCAAATAATTTTGAAATAACTCCTCATTCTATACTATAAAACATCATTGACTTTTTAAACGAACTGCAACTTGTTTCGTTAAACATTTGCCTCTAGAAGCCATAAACTGAAGCTTAATTTATATCGAATTTACAATACTCGAAAGAAAACATGAACATTTACGAAGACTGTTTGCTCAAATAAAACAACTGGACACGATGCTGGAGAGACTCGAAGGAAAAGAGATCGAAGCACACAATGTAAGCCAGCTGCTCCCGCGCATTGAGAAGTCACTGTATGCGTGTAGAGAGAAGAGTGGGGGAAGACTGCAGTAGCGAGGGTAGCGGAGAAAATGAGAGAGAGAGAGAGAGAGAGAGAGAGAGAGAGAGAGAGAGAGAGAGAGAGCTGCGCGCGTACCAAAATCCGGTTAGTAGTGGCCGATCGCGTCTGATGCTAGCAGGTTCAGCTCTTTTCCGTCCAGCGCTGCAACAGCAGCGATTATGCGTTTACAAACTTCTGACAGCTTTTTAAAGCCGTAGTATTTGATTGATTCGTCGAGCGTCAATTTCAAGGATCGAGCAATAAACCTACGGGCTTTATACTTCTATTCAAAAGGTGATTTTGCTACAAGTGCCTTATTTACTCGCGCAGTGCAACACGGAAAGTGGTGTTAATGATCCTTTTTCACTCTTTTATTTTTCACATTAAGTTGCCTTTAAGTTTGTCTGCCTTTAGCTCTTGCGTTAAAATCAGTGCGTGAAATAGCAATGGTTTTCAGTGAGTTTTCGAGAAGTTGATCTTTATCTCAATAACCTTCATGCGCGCAAGTGGGTAGTAACCCTGAGTTTCAGTTTGGCGCAAAAATGGTTGTTGAATAGACTTTAAGCTATTTTTAAAAGGTTTAAGAAGTTAAAAAAATAGTGTATCGAATTATCGAAAATATAAAAATAACGAAAAAATAAATAACAAAATATATATTATGTATGTCATGTAATAGAAATTATTAATATAACCGTATACTTATATTTTTTAAGGATAATAAAAATTACCTAATTTATTTCGAAGGCTATACAATTTATATTCATTTTGATACTCTAGTGTCGTCAACAAATTTAGGAGAGAGTGGTGGACTCTGGATTATTAGTTTTGCTTAAACTGGAATTTTGGATTAAAAACTGTAATTATTGATGTTTTTTTCCTAATATAAAGAAAATATAAAAATAAATGTTATTTTTCAAATCTTTTTTATCTAACCTAGAAGTGCCTGGTTGCATCATATAAGCACATAATATTAATCTTAACGAAAAGAGTTTTAACTCGCAGAATTAAAATATTTTACTTCCTTTAAAAATTAGAACATTTCAAAGTTTCAACAATAAAAATCTGCATTTTTGACCCTTAGCATTTATAACTTTTAAATGAGGTATATTATTTTAATTCATAACGTTTTCAAAGTTTGAGCAAAATCAATTATCCAAAGGACTGGACCTCTTCTAGTAAGTTGCATTTTAAATTATCGTATTTCAAAAATATTTTTGAATAAGTTTTAACTTTAGAGGTTAGGTCAAATTTCGAATTTATAGATTACAAAATACACTTTCAGTAAATAAAGTTCTTTGGATTTTTTAAATTTATATTATTCTTTGAAGGCAATAAAATGGTGGAAAACTTCAAAATTCAAAGAATTTAAAAAAATGAAAGCAAAATTTATAAACTACAAAGTGAAACCTAACCTAACCTCCGAGGTCGCTATAAATGTTCAGAATATAATCTGGCGATTATCTTTTTACTTTTAATTATATTAAATTCCTTAATTAATAATATTTAAAGCTTATGAAACACTCTTTTTAGTTTCAATGTTACATTAAGATCTTTATATTATTTAGAATAATATTAAGCAAGCTTTTGAGTTTTAGTCGCAGGTAAAAATATGAGTCGTGGGTAGATCAATCAACAAATATATAAGTTCAGTCGTAATCAAGTACAGAATTAATATGTACTGAGTTACCTTATTGGACTTCGGTATGTGTATTAGATATCAAATTACAGATTGGAATAGCGCAATGCCTTTAATATTATCGCAAAATGTTCCGCACGCACTCTCTTCGGTCCTCATTCATTCAAAACATCTATCCCACAAATATATATAAATTAATTGCGTATATTAAAAGAATGGAAACCGTTTTAATATACTACATACAGTAAACATTTTATTTTTTGTATAATTTTTATCATTTAAATTAGCCCAGTTGTACTACTGCGTGAAGTTAAGTTAATATCACTTTTCCAATTATCTTTACTTTTTTAAATTGAGAATTTGTAATCAGAGGTGAAACTTATGAAAAATGTAGAAGTCGTATGCAATAGAAGTTTTCTGACAAAAATCTCCGTAAAAATTAATATATTTATAAAATGTATAATGAATTTCTTTCTGCTTTTTCAAAATTTCAATAAAATGTTATATATAATAGTTTCAAAATTTGTTCTAAAACCTTTTTCTTGTTAGATTGTTTGTTGAATTTTAATTTTTTAAATACAAAAGTATATTGCAGTAAAGAAATCTAGCTTTAAATATTAAATTTTCTTCATTATTTATATAAAAATATCACATAATTTTCCATTAAACTAAAACTGCTACATACTTCGATTAGAAAAGAAAAAGCCAGTCCATAAATTAAGAATAAGGATAAAACAATGCGGACTCAAAACTTTTTACCTGCCCTTCTAACGGATAAAGTGTAGATCTTTATTCCAGAAAAAAAAAGAAAGAAAGTAACTCGAATCCCCCGAGTTTACCTCTTCCTCCTTTTGTCTCTGTTGTAACAAATCGGTGAGCGGCAAGCATTGTACACGCGTATAGCCACGTACACGGACCTTTGGGAGACAAGTGTGCATCTCACTTGCGCTCGCGCGCGTTGCAGTATCCACATGAGAGCCGATGCGCGTGAATCGATCGGCTCTTACGTTCCTCGTTGAGCGGAAGTACTTTCGCACTCAGCACGCATCCTGCACATTACTGCATGCGTGTTTGTACTATGAAGTCGAATTCTAGAGGTTGATCGAGTGATGGTACGGTATTGATCGATAGGGCAGTGCGCAGGTATGGAGCTCTTTTTATCCAAAGGGTAGCAGTGTAAGGTGTGTGTGCATCGATGTAGTGGTCAAAGGAAAGTGAGATATAAGTAGAGAAAGTGCTAATTGGGAGAGACGGAGGGAGGGAGAAAGGAAGTGGTATCTGTTTTTAGTTGCTTTTTTCTTTTGGAGATACAATTTTAATATGTAGATCTTGCATATGTTTTTTAATTATTGAATGATACAATATATTTTAAAAATTTATGATTCAAAGTTTTTATATTTGTTTTATTTTAAGGCGAGTCTGTGAGTGTTCTTTAGTAGTGTTAGTTTTTATATTGTTGAGATTTGTATTAACGTTTTTGCAACGTGTTTCTGTTTATTCGTCAAATACAAAATATGCTTTAATTTGAAACATATAAGATACATTTGATATAATAAACATTATACGAAGGTAATCAAAGTTATCTATGCGTGGGCCAGAATAATAACTTAAAAATGAAAACTAAATATTAAATATAAAATAATTATTGTATACTATATTATAGTACCGCTGTGAAGTCATCATTACTTTGCATAAACCTGTGTGAGCCTTAAAAAATATTTTCTTTAATAAATATAAATCTTTTACAAGAGATTAACCCTAATGGAGATTTTAATAGCACGAAATGGCTATGAAACTAATAAATGGTCAGCCAAACTGGCCATTTCTCATCTAGCATATAACGTTCTTTTTTAACGATGATGATTTAACATTTTTTGGCCTAAGTTGATTTAACCTTAAAATTCTGCACAAACTTTTATTTACTTTGTGATTGATCCCAGAAACTTTTCTACTATTAAAATTAGAGATTCATAAAGTTAACAAATTAAAGATTCTCATGCATCGATTGTTTTTGAATCATCAATACTTAATATTAGCAGATATCTATTTTATATTTTACTATCTATTATTAATTAAACTAACTAGATAATGTTAGAAAATAACTAATAATATACCAATGTGAAAACTGCTATTACTTTTATTTATTTTTTGAGCTATAAAATACTTAATAATTGTCGTTAAAAAAACATTTGATATTAAAAAAGAATTCCCTGGTACAAATTTTCCCAATAAAATTGGCCAAGTGTTTAAAACTAGGCTAGTGGATGATGATCTCCATTTTGCCATCCGCCAGTTGGCCATTTGCTGGCCAAAAAATGGGGAACATTTCTACCAGGGAAATGGCTTGTTTTTGGTCTGATTTCTAGCTAAATGACTAGTTATTGTTAAAATATTAGTTAAATGACTAGTTATTATTAAAATATTAGAAAAAAAATTTTGTAAATATTTTATTAAACAACAGCTTTTATTTATTCTTTTGTCATAACTTTAATACAACTAATTATTTTTATTAATTATAAAATAGTAGAAATATTTAGCTTCCTTTAAAAAAGTTTTTCTTCATAATTTTATTAGCAGTACATTTATTATTAACAAATTGTATATTTTCTATTATGATCAATATAAAATTGATTATTAACACGCATTAGTCTGACGTTATTTAACCTATTCTACTGAAACTAAAACATCGCGTAAAAGGAAAAAAGAAGAGCAAATTAAAGTACACAGCCAATTGGCTCTCTACAATACAAGGTAAGCGTCTTGTTTGAAAGCACGAGCCGATTAATGATGCAGCCAAGCGCAAAGCGTGCCTGGGCTCTAGATAGGGTTCACGGAAGCTGGAGCAAGACTGGAGAGCTGATTTCGCTTGGGAAACACTTCACCTTGAAGAACTTGCTGACATCGCGACGCTACAAACTGTTGCCAACCTGTCTAATCACCAATTTTCATGATCTATTTCGTAATATATCATGATCTTTTTATTCTTAAATTACAGACAAATTAGATTAGCACTCGTGCATTCTGATTTTTTCTTAGTTCTTTGTACACGTTAAATGTAGAAAAATTAAAGATAATAATATTGCCGTATATACAACTAGCTTCAAATGTTTTTGTAATATATTTGAACAATAAGAAAGAATCGTTGGCTTCAGTCACCGAATTATCCAGTTCAATTAAGTTTGTAATTTCTTGTTAAGATAAGCTCATTTTTTTTTATCTCGAATGCTTGAATGCCTGATGCACGTTTGATGTTAAATTTCAGTGTAGCTCTACTCCATTATTTGCTTTCTTTTTACGCTGCCTCGCGGAACATATAGGCGAATATGTACATTCTTTCCCACTTTCTTTTTAAGTTTGAGCGCGCGCTTCACGCTTTTCTTCAGCTCTTTCCGCGGGTCATACAGGATTAAAAGTGACGGGCGCGCGAATACTCTCGAGATACCTTTATCTTTGCAAGCACTCTGAATTATTTGGAGCGAGTGGGTGCGAGCGCGTTGAAAGTTTTGAATCGCTTACGCTCTTTGAATATGACTTTTCTTCGTCGTCAGCACGTAGAGACGTTGAAAGAGGAGTGAGAGAGAGAGGGGGGGAGGTAACATACTTTTAAAAAATGATTCTTTTATGAGTATTTGTGTTGATTTATATTTTTACTTAATATAATTTTTTTTTTTTTTTTTTAAATTAATAATTAATGAAATGGGATCTCCTGATTAATGGTAACTGAATTGTTCGGAGTTCCAGCATTGAAAAATAAAAGACCTCATTTTTTGTTAATTTTTCTTCTAAAAGGAGAAAATAAAAGCTTATGAGTTAGTAATCTAAATGCTCATAATTTAATTGCGTAAAATATATATGGAAAGACATAATCAAAGTCCTATGAGTATTAATTGTGTTTTAATCATACAAAAAAATAATGAGACAGTGATTATCCTGCCTCAAAACATTGCAAAAGCATCGCCTATCACAGCTAAGCATATGCGTAATTGTAACGTAACAGGAGCCTTGCCCAGTACACACGATTTACAATGCTACTGATATAAGTAGAGAGAAAAAAAGGGAAGGAGGTTACACAGCAAAATCAGAAACATGATGAGTGAGGGGGTGATTTACACTAATCCACGATGATCTGCTGCAGCCTAATTTTCCCAAGTTCGCGCGAATAGAAAATTTAAGAAAAGAGAAGGAAGCTAGACTATTTGCCCGTAAGTAATTGAGGCTCATTAACGAAACATGAAAAAAAGCACACGGTCAAGCAATGGAACGCATGCGCAGTAGAGCTAAGCTCACACTGACGAAAATGATCAACGATTCAACATCGGCACCTCCCCTGCGCTCTCTCTCTCTCTCTCTCTCTCTCTCTCTCTCTCATTTGTAAATTTAAATAATTTAAATCTTAAGTAAAATGTAAATCTATTAACTCGAAGAAAGTAAACGTGCACATGATATTGCGTGTTGTACTCTACTCACTTTGCAAAACGCACATGATTTTTATTATATATAATAGAACAACTTTTAAAATTTTGAATTCGCTATTAAATCATTGGTTTTAATAAGATGAGTTAATACTCAAATACCCAAAATCTAATTAAAATACTGCAAAAATTCCATGATATTAATTAAAAATTATTAACCTTTACTTAATTTTAATAATTTTTATATAATTTCATGGAATTTTCGCAGTATTTTAATTATATTTTAAAACAATTGAACAATAGTTTTTTAATTTTTTCACATTCTACATAATTCAACCAGATTTAAAATTATTTAAAATACGGAATTTCATATACTCGAAATCAGAACATGTACGAGCTAAAAATTTTCCAAGAATTTTATGAACTGTTGCACTAAAGAAATAATTCTCTATGCGATCTTGCGTTTGATAAAAACCTCGTGAGTATTTTATAAAAGCAGGCTTTAAAAACTGAGCATCAGTTTTATTTCAGGGACAATTGTGACAGTTATGCTTTAATATCAAAAAGGGCAGTCCACAGCTAATTCACAGCTAAATTTTCTGAATACACCTGACATTTTGCATTTAAGTGCAATATTATTATAAAAATTCCATCTTTTGAGCGCAGTCACATAAAAGAGGGATAATCTTATTCAGTACTGGCTTCTTCGAAATTTTTCTTCTGAAAAGCGAGGACATATTTGGAGATACGCGTCCAGATGACTGACAAAAAATTCAATCGTTTTCTCTCCGGTTCACAAAAAAAGGGAAAGAAAAATGTAATAGAATAGAATGCGTGCCTCGAGTTTATACTATCTTTAAAAGAAGAAAAGTAGCAATTTACGATGAACCAGTTATAAACTGGCGAAAAAAAGGGACTTCTATTATCACGGGACAGCAGAAGCATTCGTCGACTTCTCATCTTTACGTTTTGAAAAGAAACGTGGAAAGGTAGAGTTGAGCGCTGCTCTCTTCAGCACCTTTTAAAAGATCGCTTATCGAGGGAAGCATCTGGCAATCTTTATCCTCTTTTGACTCGACCTTGTCTCTTTCTCGCTCACTTTCTCTTCTCTCTCTCTCGGTGTTCACAGTCGAGCACGGGACTAGCCGCTCGCGTGCCACGAATTGGCTCTTTTGCAGGATCGTCTTCGTTACTCCGGTATACTTTTGCTTGCGTCCCGACAAGTGTGTACATTCTTTCTATACTTTCAAGTATACGTAGAAGCAATGCTTGTGGGCCAGGCTACGATTCATGCTTTTTCTCTTTGCCGTGCCCGTCTGCGCCTATTTACCCTTCTTGAAAGAGAGAAGAGGAGCTATATGTGCCGAGCGCAGCACGAGCTTTTATGTATCTTGGGTTGATATTATAAGTGTCTATATGTATTCAAAGCTGAAGACGTTACAAGTTATATGTAGGGAAATACTTCTTGCGCGCTCTTCTGAAACGACCGGCCTTTGTGTATTCTCGAGAGCAAGAACTTTACGTCAAGTATGTACCTGTATATCTCTGAGCGCGCGCGCGCGCACACTTTGCATAAAGTAAGCGATGAATCAGCCTAAGAAAGGTTTAACTTCAAAGGATTCAAATTTCCTGCAGTTTTTGATACCTGTAAGTAATATGAAATTGTACGATTTTTCATCGTAATTTAATCGAATTTTACTCTTAGATTTTTAATTTTGAATTTCAAGATAAAGGGGTTGTCTTCAGTAATACTTTTAAATATTTATTTATTTTCATTGTTTTATTCAGATTCTTATTGATGTTACCAACTTCTGAGTAATTCTGTAATTTAGTTCATATGCTATTTATTATGTTAGCGGATCATATGACTATATTTACTTATTATCACTTGGAAAACTTGTATTAACTTATTAAAAAGACTATTAAACATTAAAAACATACCTAAATAGCTCGTGTGTATGAAGGTAGCTTTTATGTCAAATTTGTATTGATTAATTTAACGTAATTAATCCACTTTGTATTGACCATGTCTAATTTTAAATGCATGAACTAGAAGGACAATTGCAAAATTTTCTCTTCTCTGTGTAAGTAAGTACCTTCGTCATTTATTCTATTCAAATAATATTAAAACAGGCGTTTATAATCTTTTTTATAATTTGTTTTTAATGTTTTTGAAGAGTTATAAATTTTTACTCTTAAGTAATACGCCGTTCTTCCAGCAAAATTTTATTTAAAAGTAAATATTTATTTTACTATTTATGCACATTACTAAGAATGAATCACTTACTATAATTGCATAAATATTTGATGTAGTTTTGATACAAGTACTTTGTAATTTGTTTTAATTCTGGCGGATTCACAAAAAGTTTCAACAAAATGGAAAATAATATTGAATGGAATATAGTATCTACAATAAAAGCAACCCTGGCAATTTTCTTTCGCTTATGAAATTTTCATCCTCGTAATTTTCGTATGACGACGAAATTAATTAATTGAGAACGAGAAAATTATTTAATTGAGACCGAAATTTGCGCGGTAATTGCTGCTTTAACTGCGCGCGGTAAAACAAATGCACTAGAGCCGGACTGCAACCGTTGAAGGCATTTTTAAACAGTTACACAAGCGGCCTCAGTAGTGCGCCACGTACCGAGTCTGTTTCTACGGGTGAACCCTTACTGTTATAGGTATAAATAAATTGTAAGCTCAACTAGCGCATTTGGCTCTGTAACCACAGTGTTGTAATGGTGTAAGGGATTCACAGGGAGAGAAAGAGAATGCAGTTGCTTGTAAAAACAGATTCGCATCAAAGTTCCCTTACTGTACTGAAAGAATTTTAATTAAGTACAAGGAGAGAGGAGCGCACGGCAAAACATCATCAGCGCGAACACAGTAAAATATCGTGTGGGCTTAATAAAGCTCACTAAAGAAAATTTGATGTACGTATGAAAAAAGTCAATTTCCACGAAGTTTATACCGAGATTACAAGCGTGCACGCACTATGAAATATGAATACCTGGAAATGTTTGAAGATGCTAGTCAGGCAAGGTGTTTTCATGTGTGGTGCTCTTGTTTTGTGTTTCTCTTTCCATTTAATGAGTATTTAAATTAAGTTAAAATAGATAAAGCTTTACCGTCTATTTATCACATCCGTGAACATGTGAGATACATATTTACCTACACCAACATGAATGCTATAAAACGTTTATTCAAAGCCTGGATATATACGTGTATTTGCATTTTTTCATAGTTAAGCAAAGAGAATTACCAAAATATTTTTGTTTTTAAGTGCATTGAATAAATGACTTCGCATTCTGGCTGAGTGACATCAGTAATTTTAATAAATAAAAACTTATAATCTGAATTTCATGAATTTATAATTAAATAGAAGAGAAGTAGCGCTCCACTTTTGACATTAAAAAGCAATTTGAGTTGAAAAAAGTTGGATTCCTATATTAACCTTTTTTTATTATTAGAACAAGCAATTATATATTTTTAATTAAGTTCGTTGATTATAGGCAAAATATTTAAAAAAATTTGACTATTATTTGAGAATGAGTTATTTTTGTACAAATATTTGATTGTACTAACAGGTAAGCAAATCATTTTCATGTTAAAAACTGTTTTTATATTTTTTAAGTCATTTTTCTTTCTTTTAATGAAAGATAATGACAAGCTGAGACTCTAATACTAGATGAGTAATTATTGATAAGAAATAAAACTATAAAACTGGAAGAATACAAACCCTTTCAGCACCAGACATAAAAGCAGCTCCAGTTATACTTTATAATAAAGTAATTGAGAAAAAACTATTCAACATTTTCTGGAAAATTTAATATTTTTTACAGTTTTGATGTGCAATAAGCCTATAAAACTATAATCAGAAGGATTTTAAATTTAATAAGAATTCATTATTATCTGATAATAATAAATTAATTTATCGCTATATTAAAACATCACTTATTACTATAAAATAAAATTCGATTTAATAATGCATGTTACCTTGTGCGTTTCAAATTTATTTTATCTGGAATCTGATAAATTTATTACATTTACAATTTTGAGCGAATATTTATTTTATTATATTTAAGTAATAAGTTCATAATTAACTAATATATGAATGAATGTCTAAATATATGATATCAATAAATTTTTAATTAAGCATTGCCGAATTTAAAATAAAAATTTGATTTAATAAATAATTAAAACCGCCTTTTTCTTAAAAATTATTAAAAAAATTTGTATTTTAAAGGTAATATTTAATTTTGTATAAGTATCATTTATTTAACAGGTAAGAAAATTAGCTATTAAACTTTAATAAGTTTTGTTGAATTACTTTTTTAGTTTTCTTAGTATACATTCGGAAATTCTTTAATTGATGAAACGTTTTTTAAGGTTCTGACTAAACGTCCATCGGATCATTCTAATATAACGCAGTTTTAATAGTTTTTAAGAGATCTTGGCAAGATCTTGGGTAGATCTTTGTTCTCCTCTATACATTCGGCAGTGTGCGTAGATCTACGTTAATATTAACTACGTTATATTACCATGCTTTATCGGAAGTAAATATAACCATTCGTTATTTTCCCATCAGACCTGATGGACGACTATCAGATGCGATTTTTTAAAATCATCTGTAAGCTACTTAGGCCAGACTAATACATGACTAGAAAAGTGACTGAATTTCTGTAAAGGTCAGAAATAAAAAAGTAACAATTTCTGAGAAATGAAAGTGAGTAGTAAACCATCATAGCATTGATAAAAGTAACGAAAGCATTAAAAAAGATTAAGAAAGAGGAGGCATGTACAGGTTGTGTGCAGGTAAAGAGGTAGAGATATAAAAAAAGAAAGTAAAAACGAACATCCGAAAAGTGGAGAAAGAAAAGAGAAAGAAGAAGGGATCTGGTTCGTTAAAACTTTTAACTCATTTCCTTGGAAATTCATGGGGCTGGGCTTACTACCACCACACTGCTGGTGCAGCGGCACCGCAGCAGTGCAAGAGGCGGGAAGTACAAATATTTAATCCTCTGGCAAGTGCGACGTTCAAGAATTCTAAACTGCTGGGAAAGCCAATGCCTAAAGCTTTCCTCATACTTCTTTTTGTTCTAAAAAGAGAGACCTACAAATTTCAAAAGAAAGATGTAGAAACTGAAAGGTAAGATGTAAGGTGAGAAATAAAAGAGCTGCGCGTTGTGTGACATAAAAATAATGTAGTTGAAGGCGAAAATCGAAAAGAAGAGAGAGCGTTAAAATGACGACTTATACAGAGATTACAGAGAGGACTCATTCGCATTGGAGCGAAAGTGCGATTGAACATATCGCACACGATCGCGCATTGAAGGCGCAAACTATACTAGACTTTTTTAATCTCTTGCCTCGCACGCTCTGGAAGTGGAAAGGCTCCTGTGCGCATTCACTTCCAGATTTATGAGCTCGCGTAAGCTAGAGAGAGCTTTCCTTTCGTGAATTTTTTTTGTTTGATTTTTAGATTTGAAATGCCAAGAAATACAGCCATCAGTTTTTATCTTTATGTTGAAAATAATGTTGTACACAAATGACCATCCAGTCAGAAATTAAACGATATAGATATTTTTATTAAGTTCCAAAAAGTAGTATTAATGAAAGGCGGATTTCATTCATAAAGAAGAATAGAATACGCACTGGATATACGAAGGGAATTTTGTTGTTGCCATAACTGTTTGAAGTAAGTTGCATGAGGTGAAAGCATAAATTTTACAACTCGGATCATTAAATTTCATCGAAGCCATAAATCTAAAAGATCTTACAACTTTTATTTCTACGGAAATACTTTAAGCATACATACATAGTTAAATTTGTTAGCATTATAAACATTTAAGTAATGCTTATTAAACTAATTAAAAAATAAAATATAACTTAGCATATTTCTAAATGATAAGTAGTAATTACTAAACATTAGATACATTAACGTACTAATTCATTTTGAAAATTTTACCATAATTTAACATAACCAGTTAAATACATGCAATTGGAGTTTTATTGATTGGCTCAATAGCATTATATGTTACAATTTCTATACTTTATTCATTTTACATGCATTCCATGATTTATATAACTCGATTCTTTGTTTAGTCTTTATTATTTATTTCTGAGCTCACAATCATTAAAACTCTTCAAAGTTTTCGTTTATTGAAAATAATTACTTTAAAAATAATTTTAAAACATATTTTTTGATGGTTAAATAAAAAAAATTTTAATTTAACCTTATATTTGTGTTTAATTCAAAAAGTTATGCTTAATAATATTTATATACATGTATGATTTGTACGGTAACTAAATACTTTGTAAATCAATACGCTGAGAGAATTGAAATTCTTAATTCGATTTACAATAATTAACATATCGTATTGAGTCATTAAATATTAAACTGTTTTTATCAAACTGTCATCATAAATCGCTATAGTAATATTTTTCTGCTCTATTCAGTTTACTATTTCTAGAAATATGTTTTGTACTTCACAAGCAGGCCGAGTAGCTGCGTGATTGCGATCGTAAAATATCGCGGCCATCCTTCTAATTACCCCCGCCGACTGCAAGCAATAGCGTTCGAATGCACATACAAATCGGATCATCCACGGGGTTAAAACTGCCTGCATTTGCTGTCCGCACACGAGTGCTCATTGTTTCTGCGGATAATTTTCAGAGTTTCTAAGCTTTATCCATTAAAATGATAATTTCTCTGTCGGTTAACATAAACTAAAGAACAAATGTACCCTTTAGTTTATACTTGCTCACAACAAATATTATCGAAATTAACGTAATTTACAAAGTTTTATTGAACTTAAAATCACCAGTGCATTACCTTCAATTTCTACATTTACTTTTTTTATTTACAAAACGTTACGGTCTCATTTTAAACATGTATAAAAAAAAAAAGAAAAATGTAGTGGCAGTGTAGTTTTGAATATCTATGATTAGGTATTAAACTAAGTACCAGAAAACTCTTCAAACTGTCAAGATGACAGTTTTTTCATCTTCATTTTTGTTTTACAACGAGCTTGGATGGTTTTCTTACTTAGTTTTACTTGTAAAATTATCAACATTTATCTCATAAATTGATGTTTTACACTGTAAAATTAAAAAATAATTTAAAAAATTGAATTAAAAATGATTAAAATATAGTTCCTTAAAATAACAGTATTTTCTTCTGTTTTTAAAAAGTAAATTTTAAATAATATATTTTATTTTGAGGGAGTTGAGGTGGTTTTCCACCTTAAATATGTCGAAGTGATAAATAACATGTATGTATTTTGTGTAAAACGATTTCATTAACTACAACTATATTCTATAATTTTGAATTTTGAATTATTCAATCATTTTTAGCGAGTTTAATTTGTGCTGGATTGTTTAAGTAGGCGCTATCAAATCAGGTTTCTATGAAAGTTTACTCTTGCTGTTCCTCATCTACACTCTAAAGACAATAATTTATCTTCAATGAATAGAGTTTAGAAGGACTAGTCTATTATTCTTACCATTCATGTACATAGTGAAAACCAGGAAAAAAGAGAGGAAATATGAGAAAATAATACATTAAAATGTAATATTCTTGCTCATGCGACTTTGATGGCCTCACTACGCTCGGCCCAAAAGCTTGTACTCACCAAAAATGATACATTATGCGCCCTTGGTAC
The DNA here is from genome assembly GCA_900480035.1 of Eupelmus urozonus. Taxonomy (NCBI): domain Eukaryota; kingdom Metazoa; phylum Arthropoda; class Insecta; order Hymenoptera; family Eupelmidae; genus Eupelmus; species Eupelmus urozonus. The sequence continues at coordinate 4,893 of UELX01001592.1, read as the reverse complement.
ATAATATACTATTCTCTCATACTTATTCTCTTTTTTCTTGGTTTTCTTTGTGTATACATGGATGATAAGGACTAGTCCTTCTAAACTCTATTCATTGCTGATAAATTATTGTCTTTAGAGTGTAGATGAGGAACAGCGAGAGTAAGCTTTCATAGAAATCTGATTTGATAGTGAGACCATACAGTCAATGATTTTTGGGTGCACATGTACATTTTGCTTGAGATATTGCAAAGATGCCCAGCTTATGCCAATTATTAACCGATTAGTATCTAGTACCAGACTTTCGTCGACTTGACAGGTGATATCAGCTATTTAGTAGGAAATGAGGCAACATCCCAAGAATCAGCCTTGAGATCACAACCCAAGGCGGGAAATTAATGTAAAGGCATATTCCTCGATTTATCAAATACGTTGCTTTGATCGAGCCCGCACAAAACTAGTTTTCTATATTCACGATCATTACTGCGTATTACTGCGTAGCGGAAACGATTACATCACTTGGTGCGCGTTTGATAGTTTCTTATTAGCTTACCTGTGGCAGTTTACTGATTATATAATTGCATTGAAAAGCCTACAATTCAGATGTCTGAGGTGATATACACTTCAACCAAGATTTAAACTTTTCGTCTTACGGAGTGCAACGTGCACTAACAATATAGTATCGATTAGAAAATAGTGATTTAAAGTTTTAATTTTTTAAATGTATAATAGGAGTACAAAAAGTAACTTACATTCAGCCATTCTCAAATTATTACAGCTTAATTTTACGTCATAAAAATAGCTTAAGTTCACTCCGATACTTGTGCTATGCATTATTAAACAGTAACATTATTTTTAAGGTATATGTCACTCATGTCAAAGTAACATATTTAGTAATAATTTTTTTAAATCTGCAGTGACTATATTATCTATAGTAAGGTGATAAAAAAATAATTTTTTTACAGAACATTTATTAACATTTTGTTTTCCTATGCTTTACTTCAATAACCTCAAGCATTTTGACAATATTTTATATAGTTTTACAAAAACATAGAGTGTACAAATGAAATAGAAACATTTATTTAATAAAATGTTTTTTTAAAGACTTTCTTAGGAAAATGTCTTCAGATATATTATTGTAAATAACAATGACAGAAATAATAGTCGTAATAGAAAAATTGAATCTCAACGCCGTAAGAATTATGATACATAAACGGTGAAATTAATATTTATAAAATTCAGTAGTTATTTAAAATTGATTGAATTAAAATATAGTATATTTCGATACTAATACGAGAAAGTGATTTAGCTTTGCTTGGACGATTGCGTTCGAGCGAAGCGGGGGTGAAAAGGACACGCGAGGTTACAATCAATTTCTCACTCATGTATCGAAATATATTTTCGTATACGACGTGGACACAGGGCAACTTAGCATACTCTTTTTATACGCAAAATCAAGCTTTGCATACGGATTATCAATAATATGTAAAAGAAAAGCTGCGGTGCAAAATCTAACTTAATAACTCGGTAAGTAAACATTATTGAGCAAATATTCAAAAATTCTGTCATCAAACGCTCCACTATATCTCCAATAACAGTAATTTTTTAAAGATCCTCTCCTTCATCCTCGTAAGCTGAGTTCGGCGAGGCTCGGTAGGTCGGCTGTAATTGGCGAGGTTAATCGGGCTTTCGGTGGTATTCGCCGCGATAGCTATATAGGAGGCCCAAGCGGCCTGCGCACGTACATAGGCGGCCGGATGCTTGCACGAAATTCATACGCTCTCCCAATCGATCACGCCATCGCGTGCAAGCAAACGCGACCGCGGCGTTGTTGCTACACATGTGATCATCGTCATCGTCCTCGTCCCCGCGCCTCTATCACCACCCCCTGACGCGCAGAATAACGCGCTATCACAACCGCGAAGTTTGAATACCCTGGAGCGCGCTGGGATGCACTCGCATAGTTATTCGCCTAAACCAACAACTGGCGGCGGCTCCTTGATACATCCTCGCTGATTTGAAGCACGAACTCGCAGAGGGTCAGGTTTATTCATCACAGCGATGCGTCGTCAGTTGTAATTTTTCAAGGTTTTATTAAAGTCGTATTGTTTTAGAATGTAACGCAGTTAGTCTGCTTTTTACTCTGGACACTCATGATAAAAGTCAGTGTAAATAATGAGATAAGGAAAATAAATAAACTTATAAAATACGTTTGTAATTGTTTAGATAACCAAACAATATATGAAAATTACGTACATAGTTATCTCAATTATGACGATGTACTTTAATTTATTAGTCTATTAGTTTAATTAAATACAACATAAATCGATTACGCTATTAACATATTATAGTAACGAAATAAAATAATAAAATAGTTAACTCATTGATAGCTAACATTGATCTTAGACTTTCTTTGTTTTCTCCCGTGGTGCGGGAATTTTTAAGCTATAATAAGTTCCAGTCAATTTTTGAAAATTGCAGATTTCAAAACTTTGAATGGCTGATATCTTAAAGTGTTAACCTGTCAATATATATTTTTTATATAATTGTCATCATATCAACTTGAAGATTAAATTCCTTATTTTGTCCTCTTATCGCTCTAAATCTTATCTTCCGAATAATCGATAATGCTAAAGATCGAAATAGCTTCTTGCTTCTAATTAGCGTACCTGCGGGTTTGCGCATTCTAGGGTAAATTGTGCACACTTTCATGTGCCCACGCACACGACTGTGTGGGATAGTGAGAAGCGGCTAACGATGGACGGCTCGCTTTCAATTAACGACGATTAAAGGAGCGAGTAAACGAGCAGCCTACACGCATACTGTGAGTCCACATAGTCTAGCTGCTCCCCAGGAGCCGAGTGTCTCTCGTCCTTGTAACGTAATGAGAGATATTAAAAAGCATGCAAATGCAAAATATAATTAATCGAATAGTTCGTTTAATATTAAGAAGTAAATCTTTGCGTACAAAGTAAGATGAAATTCGATGACTTATTGTAAAGTTAAAAGTGTTATGTCCAGTGTTTTCCATGAAGATTATTATAATAAAAATGTTTATGACGAATGTATTAGTTATCAGAAGTTTGTGTCAAAGATAGTAGCGATTCGAATATTAATATATTAAGTAAGATTTAACACGCGTAGTCTTAAGCTATATGGATGCAATATTCATGCATGTTTTAGTGGATTATACCATTCATCGGAGATAGATTTTAAAAGAATTAAGCTATCTGCTTAGAATATGAAAACAATGTAGTATTTGAGAATATCTGTGATAGATACTACAAGCAACATGAATTTAAAAATTTGTATAATAGAGTTATATGATACTAATTTTAAGAACAAAAACAAAAATTTTATGAACAAAAAGGGAAATGAGTAAAAATTAATCAGACGATTTCCTTCAAACCAATCTTTATTATATTACGTCAACATTCTGAGGATGTCATTGCATAATCTCAAAGAATAAATTTTCTACATCTATTAAAAAGAAAAATATGACAAGAAATTAAATACCAAGAAAAATGATTATATAACAACTCTAATATATCAAAATTAATTACAAAATCGTATCACGCTAAGTCTTTTACTTTTGGATTACATACCGTATCGATATCAGGTGCAAAAAAGTAATCTCGATGAATAATTTGTTTTACATTGGATATATGATATCGACGTTATAAAATAAGAATTCTAATTAAATATTTAACATATCGTATTCTCGAATCAACATATTTGTCCAGATTTCAGTTCCTCTCTAGTGACGTACAGATTGGGTCTGGCTGAAATACGTGGTCTCTGATTACAAAATGTTCACTTTCACGCTGAGTTTAATAAACTATTGAACTAGATCAGACTAAAATAATTTTGATTATTAATCACTAACGATTCTTATAAAATTCTCTACAATATTTTCTTATCTATTCTTTTTTCTGTAACAAATATATATAGATTACTTTTTAATAGAATCGAGCCTTGATAAAACTACGAGTATAAAATTGAACAGATTCAAATATGCCTATAAAGTATTTATAATTGCAAAACAATCTTCTATAATACGCCAAAATAGATCTTAGTTTGTTTCTCATCAGTATGGTACATTCCTCTTGTGCGTATATATAGATAAGTGTTAAACGAGCAGCAGTATGTTGATCACGTCCTGTGGAATTGTCCTTAACCACATCGTTATCGTGCGTTCGTCTCGCCACGTCAATTCTAAGGCCTTATTTCGCTCGAACATCGATAAGCTTCCATTTACCCTAATGCAAAGTTGGAAGCGTTCGAACAATGCCTTCAGTAGCAAATCGCAACTACAGATTCAATGATGAAATTTAAAATAATAAAGCAGTAAAGATTAATAACGTGGGCGCGTTTATTTTCGGTAGTTTTATATTGATTATACGAAATATCGACTAGCAAGTTAACATTTTAACCTTTCGCGTGAGAGAGAAAAAAGGTTTAATTTCGCTTGTCCAGCATGTAGCTTGCCACTTTCTTCGCTCGGCGATATTTACGCGATAGGAGCTGATGACGAAGACGATTGGCGAATTTCTCCGGTTGACTGCGTGAGTGTTGGACGCTTGGTCGTGTATTTCTTGGCCCTTTTACTCTCTCTGGATTATTGGCAAAAATCCTCTATGCCGCCCAGGACTGGGTTGCCGTAGACCGCTCTCCCCATTTGGCCGTGCAGGTGTCTTGCCCTGCTCGCGCGGCTGGGTCGTTGTGGGCGCTGAGAGTTTCGACGATGCGTCCTTGATTGCGGCCGTTGAGAGAGGACTAATCAATTTGCGTATACGAAGAATCACACGCTGCTTTCTCAATTTCGTCCCCGCTCTACTTATTCGTCCTAATTCGGCGCTGTTCGGTTTTCCGTACGCGCCGTGGCTATGTGTTGGTGCGCCCTCTCTCCTTGAG